>JAVJIF010006988.1:0-97500 GCA_038442645.1 Agave tequilana | reverse complement strand
GACGGGGACGGATTTCGAAATACTTTGGACTCTAGTTGAATTCATTCTTCTCATGATTGGACTGACAATCATTTGAGATTCTCTGAGCTTTATCTTGTCTGGAATATGGTCTTCGTGAGTGTACTGTGGAACCCTTTAAAGCCGCCAGAAATGACCGTGGCGAGTGTCTAGATACACAGTCTAGACCTCTCCAGTGCTTTGAGCTTGTTGTTGGTGTACTTTGAACCAGGGGTAAACAGTCGTCTGCTTGTGCCAGTGTACTGTTGCACTGAATTGCAGAAGTAAGGACTGGATGCAAGTCCTGTAGACGCAGGGGTTATACTGCTTTAAAGATGTGCCTTCTGTAGGGATGCGTCTTTTGGGATGAAAACGCGGCTATTGCTCCATGAGGTAGACGCGACTTTAGCCTAGTTGAAAAGGTGAGACCTTTAGAGGGACGTATCTTTTGGGATGAGGACGCGGCTTTCGTTCTATGAAGTAGACGTGGCTTCGGCCCAGTTGAAAAGGCGCGACCTTTGGAGGGACGCAATTTTTTTCTGTTGAATGCGAAACCGTGTTATGAGCGCGTTGCCACGTGTCCAGTAGAATTGAGGGGACATCTTCTTTTTGGCACACGAATTTTGCGCTTCATTTAATACCCCTGCCACGCGTCAGGTAGAGATTAGGCGTCGATCCAAGCGCCGCGTATCTCTGCAAATCACTGTGCCTATAAAAGACAACAGTCTTTCAAGAGTCATCATCAGACTCTTCTTCTTCGTTTGAGCCTTTTAGGGTTAAGAAAACTCGAAGCTTTATTCTTCTCGTTTCTTTCATCCTCAACACCGATTCTTCGGTCTCAATGGCACCAAAGGCTAAGCATACTGCTTTGTCTTCAAAGGCGATCGTTCTTGAAACCCAAATGGGTGGTTCCTCCATACAGGAAGTCCCTATTTCAGGTATTAAAACCATCGGATTTGGTTTTCGCCATTAAAGGGACTTACAGAGTTCTTTTAACTCTTAACTCCCTTTTGAATGTGAACCATGTAAAATCACCTAGAGGGGGGTGAATAGGTGTTGGCTAATCTAATGGTCACTAAATGCGGAATTAAAAACTTATTGAACTAAACATCAAGTTTAACACAAGAGTGTAGCCGAATTCCCAGTGAAGGCTCTGGACTAACTCCTCAAGATTCCTCTAAATAAGAGTTGAGATGCCGCGTTGGCTCTCTTGGTTGAAAACTAGTGTTAGCAAACACACCCCAAGCATATAACAATTAAGCACAATATGTATATCAAGCATATAAAGATAAAGACAATAATAGCAGGCAAGATATAAACAAGTAGGAGATAGAGAGAGAGCAATCGCAAACACGGGAGATTTGTTTCGAGGTTCGAGCACCCTTGCTCTACGTCCCCGCCTTCACACTTGAAGGATTTCCACTATAATCGATCCCATCGGATCACTCGGTGCTGCAACACCTACAAGGCGAGTTCACACTTGAACTCCTTGGACTCTCTAGTCCCGTACACACCACAAGCCCACAAGCTCGTCGAGGCCGCACCTCAAACACCGAGTTCTCACTAGAACCCGAAACACCGCGAACACAACCGTCCGCCTTCTCAAAGTACAAAGATGAAACTTTGGTGATCACAACTCTTTGATCACCTAAAATCCTCTCACAACAAATATCCTTATAGGTAGATATAGCAATGGATGGCTCAAGTGTTGTGTGAGAAAACAAGGATTGATATGGTGGAGGAAAACTCAAGAAAATCACTTTTAAAACACTCTTAATAAAACTCCCCTTTTGATTGGAAATATTTGCTCTCAATTTAGTGGAGAAAAACTCTTAATAGAGTAGGAAAAACTGGCTTAAAAACTCTCTAAAAATCTTATAGAAAACAGCCCCAAAAGCCCCAATTTATAGAGCTAGAAAAAACTAGCCGTTGGGAGCCAGGATGGCCTGACGGTCGACCGCCTGGTCGATCACCAACGGTCAGATTTCTGACCGTTAGGGCAGCGGTCGACCGACCGGTCGACCGTGACCCAGTAACAGAGAGCAGATCTCTCTGCCGGTCGACCGGCCCGGTCGACCTGGGCTTTCCAGAGAGCAGAGCTCTCTGGCGGTCGACCTGGTCGGTCGACCGGTCCTCCAGCACTGTCCGGCGTGCACGTCTGTGCACGTCGGTTGACTGGCTCGATCAACCGACTTCAAGCTCGGTCGACCGGTCCGGTCGACCGGCAGAAGCCAGACCAGACTATTTCAGGGATTAAAAACTTGGTATTTTTGACTCAATAAAATCCCATAAAATCATAAAAAATCTACAAAAATAGTTTTAACAATATACTTTGATAAACAAACATCCTTGAACAAAATCAAGACATGTTACAAACAATTTGAACTATTTTTGTAACTTGAAAATTTTGGCTCAAAACAAAAACTGTATTTTTCCAAATTGGTTTTTCCAAACTTATTTTTCCAAAACTTCTCCAAATACAAAAACGAGATATTTAAACAACTTTTAAAGTATAGTGTGTATGGATATGATCCACTACACATACATGGTGAAATATTTATGTTTTTGACATTAAGCTATAAATTTGGTTTTGGTTAAATACATGTAAACTTTGAATACCAAAAATCAAACCCGTAATTTTCAAAAAGAAAACTCTTTTGTATTTTTTCAAAATAAAAATTCTTTTATGAAAAATATTATCTAAATCAAGAGTGTGTGTGTGTATATGGTATACTTGAGCAATGCACCAATTATTCTATCCTTTACATTTTATCTAAAAACAAAATCTTATAAAAATAAACCTAGACACAAGCCTTGATCTTGAAGGTCTTCACTTGAAGTCTTCACATCTTCTTGACTTGGTTCAAACACGATTCATAGAGCTAGACTCCTCTTGAGTACATGATGTGGTCTTGATGCACAAGCTCTTGAATCAAACCGTGCTAGCTCCAAAACTTGACTTTAAATCCTTTGTTGAAGCTACACACCTACTAAGATCTTGATCACAAATCTGAAACTAAATAAACACAAGATCATTAGTACTATAACTACATGAGTTGATCATCATCAAAACTAGAGTGATAGGCCTTTGAGCCAACAATCTCCCCCTTTTTGATGATGATAAAACTCATGAAGTTATATATACATGGATTAAAGTAAAGCTTCAAGGAAGCTCCCCCTTAACTCATGCATCACAATAAACAATAATATATGACAATGAAGCACATGAATACAAACAACATGTATGCAAATATAAGGAGATAAACATGCCAATCAAGTATAAAACTCATCAAATTCTTTTCTCCTTTTTGCAATACAAAACATATATGCATAACATAAATCCTTCTCCCCCTTTATGAATAAAGTAAGGAAAACATGCATATATACTAAATACTTCTCAAATACTTCTCTCCCTTTTTGTCAATCATCAACAAAGGGGTTAAAGTAAAAACAAAATGTTCTCCCCTTTTTTGTCAAAAGCAAAAACCAATAAAAAGGGGGGACATAAAATAAATCAATCAATAAAGAGATATATGCGATATACATTCATGAAGAGGAAGACGCTAAGTTAACTTCCCTACACATATATATTACATGAAAGAGGGATGACAAGCCCTAATTCATATAACGCATAATATACAATGCATAAGAGTTGTGAAGCTCCCCCTACACACGTGTACCGCATAAAGAAGAGTTGTCAAGCTCCTCAATATAAGATACACTCAACATGAATATATATGTAGAAGAGATGTTAAGCTCTCCTTGCATATAGGCAATACAAATCAAAACATTTTTTATTTTAATTTTCAAAATTTTGAATTTTTTTAATAAAACAAATTTTGAGATACCTTATCATCAAATTTTAAGATATCATATAAACAAAAATTTTTAAAGGTACTACTTATAAATCAATCAAATTTTTAAGATATCAATTGTAAATAAACATTACAAATTTTGAATTTTAATCGAAATAGAATCATATTGATACCAATTGAAAATTATTATAAATTATTTTGATACCAATTGCAATCAATAGATACCAATTGAAGATTATTGCACATTTTTGATATCAATAAAAATATCAATTTTAAAATAATGCATAAGCTTATTAAAATATCAATTGAGAAACCAATTGAAAATAAAGATTTAAATCAAGCTTAGCATAAACAAATTGTGTGCTTTAAATATGTAGACCAAATTTTTTTTTAATCAAGCACAAACAAAACATATATATGTATGAGAATGAAATACCAATAGGAATTGATATTATAGAAATTATGAAGCATACATATATAGAAACAAAACATGAGTATACAAAATGAAAATACCAATTGAGATCAAGTATGTAACTCATAACCTTCCACCCATTATATGCTCAAGATAAAAGATTTTTCAATTAAGCTTACAAGACATACTCGCCCATCCATCCACCCATTACGGTGTTGGAAGGGTTTTCACAAATAGGGTTTGAAAATATTTTTAATAGTGAAAACCACTACCAAATTGAAGAATAGATAACTAGTTAAAGATAATTTTTAAAAAACTAGTTAAAGATCCTTTAAAAACATGAAATCAAACCATATGTTTTTCATGAATCATACCAAATACACAAGAGTTGACAATCAAAATCGATAAAGCTCATAAAGGTGTTCATGAAATAAGGTCATGACAAAATAAATGAAGTGTGAGTGTTCAAAAATCATGTAAATAGCATTTTCATAAAAATAATCAGTAATGCTCAAAACAAACATGAATATTATTTTATCAAACAAGTCATGAAAGTTTATTTTATTTTTTTATTTAAACATAACTTCTAGGTATATGTATGATTTATCTAAAACTAACAATATGTATACATATCTCAAACATAAATGAGTCTATGATATAGTTTGTATGAAGGCAAGAGACTCAAGAGACATACTTGTATATTTATTAGATTTGAATATAAAATCATATACATGAAGTAAAACATGAAAATTGGCAAAATAAGTGTAAATGAGAGAATCATCAAAACTAGGCTATACGTGTGCATATAGTGAGTACAAATGAACAATGAAGTGCAAACGTATATGAATCAAATGTAGCTCACTACTTGTACATGTATATATCCAAGTTTGACAAGTACTACATCTAAACTAGTATTTACCACATGAAGCAAAAAACATGAACATGCTAAAGAAATTATCAATGAAAAGCATGTAAACTAAGTAGTAGTTTTTAGAGATAGTTACTAAACCAAAGAACTATACTCCAAATCTCCAAAATATGGTGGTTGTTTCACCAAACCTCCTTGATAGCGGTGCATCAAAAATATGTCCATCAAGTCCATGCATCCACCACTAAGGCACCATCCCTCTCACGTCATGTGAGAGCCCGTACCTACATCAAAAACACAAGGTGGGAATTTTGGTACCTATTTTCTTTTGGGTCCTTGAGGGTTAGCTTTGTAAGGAACCCAAACATTTTTCTTATTAGTAAAATTAATATGATGTATCTTATCAAAACAAAATTTTGCTAAATGGCCTTTGTGGCCACAATGTGTACATTTATACACCTTAGGATGCATATGTGTGTAAGTGTGATCATGGCATGCAAATAGTGAATATGCATGATGAGGGTGTTGTGCATGAACATGTGAAACTTGTTTCTTTGAAAACAAGGACTCTAATCTCTTATGGTTAAATGCACAATTGCTCAAAGTAGAGCTTAAGCAATTAATTCTATTTTTTAAAAATTTAACCTCATTATTATCAATAGTGGCATGTAGTGCATGGTGAGAATGAGGATCATTTTTCTTATACTTTTTAGAAACTTCTTTTTCTTTTTCAATAATTTTTCTTTTCAAAGAAGTGTTTTCATTTAAAGCAACTTCTTTTGTTTTTCCACTAAAATAATTTTATTTTTTAAAGTAGTGTTTCCTTCACATAAATCATTCAATTTAGACATTAAGGAAACATTCTCATTTTTCAAATTTTCATTTTCTTTTTCAAAACATGCGATCTTGATTTTAAAAGACTCATTTTCTTTTAAAACATTTTCAATTGAATCCTTTTCTTTTAACATGCAATCAATTTTATTTTTCAAAATTTTATTATCTTTTCTAAGCATGTCATATTTTTCAAGTAATTGTTGACAAAAAGATGTAAGCTCATCATATAACATGTCATCTTCTTCTACCTCGGATTCGGTAGTTACCTCAGGGAGTTATCCCCTTGGACCATGTAGCACACGTTGGAAGTGTCGCTTCCAACATCCGAGTCACTCCCCGCATAGTATTGTTCTTTTTTGCCAAGGGAGAGAATTGTGTTCCAAACTACAAAAGCCAAATCAATGTTAGTAACCCTAGATAAATAAACATCATTTAGGGTACTTTTCAAAGCATGAATGGCCTTTGAGTTAGCCTCAATATACTTGTTATTATTAACATATGAATCATTAATGGTAGCAAGATAAACATGAATACCTAGGCCTTTGAGGTATAAAGACATCTTAACCTTCTAAGTTTGGATGTTAAGGATGTCAAAGGTGGGAGGTGTCATGAAGTCCATGGTGTGTGTACAAATATTGTGATTAGCCTAAAAATGAGGATCTTTAACTCTAACCCAAATCAAGAGCACTTGGCTCTGATACCAATTGTAAAATCACATAGAGGGGGGTGAATAGGTGATGGCCAATCTAATGGCCACTAAATGCGAAATTAAGAACTTATTGAACTAAACATTAAGTTTAACACAAGAGTGTAGCCAAATTTCCCGTGAAGGGCTCTGGACTAACTCCTCAAGATTCCTCTAAATAAGAGTTGAGGTGCCGCGTTGGCTCTCTTGGTTGAAAACTAGTGTTAGCAAACACACCCCAAGCATATAACAATTAAGCACAATATGTGTATCAAGCATATAAAGATAAAGACAATAATAGCATGCAAGATATAAATAAGTAGGAGATAGAGAGAGAGCAATCGCAAACACGGAGGATTTGTTTCGAGGTTCGAGCACCCTTGCTCTACGTCCCCGCCTTCACACTTGAAGGATTTCCACTATAATCGATCCCACCGGATCACTCGGTGCCGCAACACCTACAAGGCGAGTTCACACTTGAACTCCTTGGACTCTCTAGTCCTGTACACACCGCAAGCCCACAAGCTTGCCGAGGCCGCACCTCAAACACCGAGTTCTCACTAGAAACCGAAACACCGCGAACACAACCGTCCTCCTCAAAGTACAAAGATGGAACTTTGGTGATCACAACTCTTTGATCACCTAAAATCCTCTCACAACAAATATCCCTATAGGTGAATATAGCAATGGATGGCTCAAGTGTTGTGTGAGAAAACAAGGATTGATATGGTGGAGGAAAACTCAAGAAAATCACTTTTAAAACACTCTTGATAAAACTCCCCTTTTGATTGAAAATATTTGCTCTCAATTTAGTGGAGAAAAACTCTTAATTGAGTAGGAAAAACTGGCTTAAAAACTCTCCAAAAATCTAATAAAAACAGCCCCCAAAGCCCTAATTTATAGAGCTAGAAAAAACTACCCGTTGGGAGCCAGGATGGCTTGACGGTCGACCGCTCGGTTGACCGCCAACGGTCAGATTTCTGACCGTTGGGGCAGCGGTCGACCGGCCGGTCGACTGTGACCCTGGAACGGAGAGCAGATCAGTCTGCCGGTCGACCGGCCCGGTCGACCGGGGCTTTCCAGAGAGCAGAGCTCTCTGGCGGTCGACCGGGTCGGTCGACCGCCCTCCAGCACTGTCTGGCGTGCACGTCTGTGCACGTCGGTCGACCGGCCCGGTCGACCGACTTCAAGCTCAGTCGACCGGTCCGGTCGACCGACAAAAGCCAGACCAGACTATTTCAAGGATTAAAAACTTGGTATTTTTGGCTCAATAAAATCCCATAAAATCATAAAAAATCTACAAAAATAGTTTTAACAATATACTTTGATAAACAAACATGCTTGAACAAAATCAAGACATGTTACAAATAATTTGAACTATTTTTGTAACTTGGAAATTTTGGCTCAAAACAAAAACTGTATTTTTCCAAATTGGTTTTTCTAAACTTAATTTTCCAAAACTTCCCCAAATACAAAAACAGATATTTAAACAACTTTTAAAGCATAGTGTGTATGGATATGATCCACTACACATACATGGTGAAATATCTATGTTTTTGACATTAAGCTCTAAATTTGGTTTTGGTTAAATACATGTAAACTTTGAATACCAAAAACCAAACCGGTATTTTTCAAAAAGAAAACTCTTTTGTATTTTTTCAAAATAAAAATTCTTTTATGAAAACTTTATCTAAATCAAGAGTGTGTGTGTATATGGTATACTTGAGCAATCCACCAATTATTCTATCCTTTACATTTTATCTAAAACAAAATCTTATAAAAATAAACCTAGACACAAGCCTTGATCTTGAAGGTCTTCACTTGAAGTCTTCACATCTTCTTGACTTGGTCCAAACACGATCCATAGAGCTAGACTCCTCTTGAGTACATGATGTTATCTTGATGCACAAGCTCTTGAATCAAACCGTGCTAGCTCCAAAACTTGACTTTAAATCCTTTGTTGAAGCTACACACCTACTAAGATCTTGATCACAAATCTGAAACTAAATAAACACAAGATCATTAGTACTATAACTACATGAGTTGATCATCATCAAAACTAGAGTGATAGGCCTTTGGGCCAATAAACCGCCAACGCGGGCTCATGCCCGTGTTTGATCTTCAGGCACGGTTCTTGAGTCGATAGACAAGACGCAGGTTTGACGACCTCTGCATCTTTTATTCACTTGAGTCTGTACCTATTTGTTAAACACAGGGCCCCATTGAGGCTTGCGTTTTGGACCCAATGCTTAGAATATTTCTAAGTCTGAGGAGTTCAGACGCAGATTTCTTACAATTCTTGCGTCTTGTGAGATCAGACGCCAGTTTTAATGAATCTTGTGTCTGAGTCTGATACTTAGAAATTTTTTGGGCAATGACTGTAGGCTGGACGCAGATTTTGGAATCTGGACGCAGATTTTGATGATCTCCGCGTCTGGATTCATTTCTGCGTTTGAGCTGCAAACACTTAATCATTTTCTTTCAGATTTCTAATTAAATGTTATTCACTTTTGCAGTACGATACTCCTCCAACCCTCTATCCAAAAAGTGCCACTTTGGACATGTAGGCGGCGCTGATCACAACCTGACCTTTGTGTTACAGAAGACTGCTCCTGTGACTACTGATAAGTCGAAGGAGCAAAAGGAGAAGATCTCTAAGGTCAGCATGATGACCGTCCGGGAGATTATCACTGACGGAGTGTTTGAGACGGATTCGCGCACTCTGTTACAGAAACTCGTTTTCCTCTTTGGCGATGACATCGACGAGGATGGTGGGGCCTTGCATGACGACGATTATAAGTGGCTTCGCCAGATAGGGGATAGGAAGTTCTTTCTTCCCAATATGGAGAGGATGTATCCCCTATCCTATCTCTAGCATATGTCTGTTTACCGTGCAATGGAATGGGATCTTACCCGATCTGTTTTCGGTGTCTCTCTCGGCATACTCGGTGCCAAAGGAACACACTTTGGCGGTCATGGGAAAGAGGTCTTTGGTTTATTTTTCAGATTGGTCAGACCTGAGTATCCAAGAGGGGAAACCCCTCAGCTCGGCACTACCTTCATCAATCAGTTCATGAAGGTAAGGGGGTGATTTTCCCGTTGACTTCCGCCCGCTCGGGTGGGTTCATTCTTCCGATAGATCCTGGTGGGGCAAGATGGTGGGATTTGTCCTTGTCGAACTCGGAGCTCTGTTGGAATAGGTGGGACTGTATCACGCGGTCAGGGCTGTGCAGTATGGCCTGCCGCAAAGTTCCCATAACTTCTACGGCATCCTGGAGCACTATAACACTTTAACGGGGACATTTTTTACTCCAGCAGGAGAGATGGGGCTCGCCCTTCATGAGCTATATGAAGTTTCGGGGCTGGTTATGGGAGACGCCCCTTATGAAGAATATATTCCAACTTTTGAAGAGCTTCATCTATTGAGGAAGGAGAGCCCTCAAATATATGATACCTACTGGGAAGTGTTGTGTCACTTTCACATCTGCGGTCAAATAACCTCTTAGAGAATCAGGGGTGTCAAGCAGATGTCTTGGGCGAGCTACCTGTTTAACGGTATAATTGAGAAAGATCACTCAGTGACCCTTCTGGCTCCTAGTACTGACGAAGAAATCACTGAGTGGATTGACGCCTCTGTGAGTTCTTACACCACGGAGTCAAATGAAGACACTTTCAAACCTGATATGATTTTTGAAAGTTTTCATCATCAAGCCCGGGTCCCCATTTTTGACCGGGCGCTATTGGCGGGCTTTCTCATGCTGTGGCTGAAGCGCTGCGTAGTGCCGACACTGCCGCATGAAGTGATTGTCGCCGATGTGGTGTACCCGGTGGTCTTATTGGCATATGGCAGGTCTATCGCCCTCCTTCCAGCAATGGTGGCTGGAATCCAAAGTGGATTACGGGCTCTGATTCAAAGCCTGTGCAAAGTGGAGGCGATCGTCGACTCCAAAGGTTGACCAGAGGTTGACTCGGAGGAGAAGCCAAGAGTGAAGACCCCCAACCCCAGGATCGAGCTTCCATACACGTACTTGATGGCTTGGTACGTTATGCACTGCCCTTCACTGATGACGCCGGTGTCTCTATCCGAAGGGTTTGTCCCTTTTGTGCAGAAGTTGGTGAATTCAAGCTGGTCTTGCTATTATATGTTCTTCGTTCGAAAATTTATTCTGAACGTTTCAAACTATCATCTCGACCGTTGCTTCCCTGAGATTACCAGTGCATCTTACGGGGATAAATTTGCTGACCTTGTGGGACCAGATGACTTCACAAGGTTTCCATCGGGAGTCTTCTGGTGGCTAATTAATATTAGACTCGGGTATCTACTCTTTCGGCAAGGGAACTCATGTACGATCGAGCCCTATATGCCGAACCGTTTTGCTTGTCAATTTGGTTATGACTAGTTATATGTCGGTAACCCCAATGCTAAACTCTCCTTCAGCGGGAATTTGTTTGAAGGTGCTCGGGCCTGGTATTACAGTGTGGCTGGAGGGACAAGGCTATTTTCAGCTTGCCTCACAAGACGCCTAACTGCTACACGAGCCTCAGTTTCTGCAGTTGGTATTCCCAAGCTAGTAAGATGCCTGGTTTCTTAATAAACATCTCATGCATTAAAAGCATCAAAGCGTCTTATAA
This sequence comes from Agave tequilana, assembly GCA_038442645.1. Taxonomy (NCBI): domain Eukaryota; kingdom Viridiplantae; phylum Streptophyta; class Magnoliopsida; order Asparagales; family Asparagaceae; genus Agave; species Agave tequilana. The sequence continues at coordinate 86,257 of JAVJIF010006988.1, read as the reverse complement.
GGACAAATTGGTGTCTAACAAACGCGTGCGAGGCTTGGAGGAATACCAGGCAGCTGAGAAAGAGGCAAGAGGGGAGACAGGGGTGGAACCAAGAGCAGCAGCATCCAAAGAGCAGCCTACTAAAAGAGTCAAAAGGCTGTGTCCAAACGTCCCCATGGCTCTACTTCCAAGGGTGAGCCTATTCCGAAGAAGGCCAGGAGAGACTCGGGGGCTGAAGCTTCAATGTCCGAGGCCGTCCCTTCTGGTGTTGAGGAACAGAGGGAGGAAGAGGAGGAGGAAGAGGAAATCCCCCTTCTTCGTCCTCGTGGACTACGCAGCAGGGGCCCCGTGATCTTGAAAGAAGGAAAACTTGCTGATGAACCCGCTACAACTGAAGAGGCTGAGCAACTCGAGGTTGACCTGGTAGGAAGGGATGATGTTGAGATTCCAGGGGTCTCAACTCAGCCAGGGTCTTCTTCAGTTCAAGAGAGGAGGGATGAAGTGCAGCAGCCTGGGTCTCCTACTGTATTGATGCCTAGCTCGCGGGTAGTTGATCCCAGCCTTACTACCAGGGTACTTGGTGGCAAGGTCTCGATTGCTGAGACTTCTTGTGTTGAACTATCGTCTTCGTCATCCGGAGAGCATGAATATTATTCCGGCGATGAAGTCGATTTTGGCGATGAACCCACCCTTCCAGATACGAGTAAATTCTCACATATTTCGGAGGAAGAGATACAAGGGTGTGACCCAGTGACGGTTTTGCCAATAGCAACAATCGCTGCTGCTGAAGGTACTCTCGTTGTCTTTTTGACCTGGCTTCCCCTTTAGCTAGGGAAAAAGGTCTGACATTTCCTTTTAACTTTGTGTTATAGGGCTGGCTGTTGACAGTGAGGCTGCAACTTCCTCTCATATCTAGGAAATGATACAAGAGTTGGCCCAGCAGGAGGGCCTTGAGGCTCCTACTACCGAAATACCTCAAGAGAGGCAACTATCAAAGTTGGGGAGGCCTCAACCCTACAAGATCTGCCCAGGAATTCGCCATCTTCGAATCCTCCGCTTGGTAAGAGGATATTGACGCATTGAATTTTTCTTTCTTTTATTGTCATGGTTGATGTTTTGGTAATTTGTAGAGAGTAATAAGGGAGCTCAGGTAGAGGATCTTGCGGCAAACGTTGATCCAGAAGGCAGTACAGTTCAAACCTCGACCGAGGAACCCGATGAGGTCAGGTTTGCTGTTATTTCAGTTGCTGTGGAGGCTGCCACGACAATAACCACCCCAGAAGTGTCGGCGACCATCTCAGCTTTTGACGAACCTGTCGTCGACATCCCTCCTGTGCAAGATGAACCGATTCTCGTTTCTCACCCTGTGATGGAAAGGGGATCTGGGAGTTCATCAGCAGAGCTCTCTCCAGCTAATGATATCATGGAAGAGCTGGCACGTCAAATGGTGCAGCAGTTTTTTGCTTCCATGCGATCATGCATTGACCTCATCATTTCTGGGGGCAGCTCTTTCAAGTTTGCCCGAATACTTCTCGAAAACCAGATTGAGAACATTGGTCATACTGGGGGTCTTTCACAGTTTAGGGCATGCCTGATGCTGGTGGAGCAGCTGGGAAGCTCTCTGAAAGAGCTCAAGTCCCTAGAAAATGCTGGTTTAGTAGATGAGGCTCGGATAACTCTGGACAAGCTTCTTACTGCTCAAGAACATGAGCGAAAGGAGATGGAGGAACAAATAGCAGAGGAGGCCCGTCATCTTTAGCATTTCCAAGCTGACTGTCAAAGGCTGATTAGCGATTCGAAGGAATCGGAAATCATTATACAGAGTGCAGAACAGGTTATTGCCACTGCTCGAGCCACCATAGCCAAGGCAGAAGCTTTGATTGAAATCATTGAGCAGAAGCTTGCCGCTGCTAGAAAAAGGCTAGAGGAGCCGGAAAATGCCAGAACGTAGGCTGAGGAAAGCCTCTCCGCTCATTCCTCCAGATTGGAGTCTCTTCAAGCACAGCTAGCTGCGAAGAGATTTTTGTCCGAGGAGGAGTTGCGGGTCCAAGCTCTGATGGAGGTTGAGAAAGCACGTCAGCACGAGTTGCATCATCTCCGAGAACAAATCCATTCTTTGACGAAGCAAGATTATTAGCCTCCTTTTTTTTGTCTAAAAAAAAACTTCACTTGTCAAGAGCGTCTATATTACTTTTACCATTTTTGAATCAAATAATAAGAGTTTCCAGAACTTTGCTCCATTTCAAGTTTTTTTTTTTGCTGTGGATGAGAACTCAATTTTATAATTGGCAGCTCTTGACTGTAGTCTTTAGCTGGCCATAGACTCAGGGTGGACTAAGTTCTTGAGCCAAAACGCAGTTCTGATTTATAATGGAGACGCCGTCTTGGAAAACGCGTCTCTAACCCGCTAATGGAGACACCATGGAGACGCACGTAATCTTCTTTTTGAAAAAAAAGACGCGGTTCTGATTAGGGAAGGACGCAGATCCCCGGACCCGGCCTTTAATTTGTTAGGCTGTAAAATTCAGGATATAGTGGGGACGCGGTCCTTAAGCTCCTCAAAACTGATGCATGAAACTCAGCTGATTGATGGGGACGCAGCACTGTCTTAGTAGAAACGCGTCTCTGGACCCTTGACAAGGTGCAAACTCAAATTATATTGAGATTATGATAAGAACATAATTGTCGTCTCACAATGGAGACATAGTTCCAGGATCCCTGTAAATGACATAGGCCGTCTCTGTTGAGGACGCAAGTTTCGGAACGCAGCTTTCAAGTTTTATGTGACTTCAAGGCGCGGTCTCAGAATGGGCCCCATTTGCTGAGGGGACGTGGCTCTGAACCACTCCTAGGGACGCGGTTATGGATCTCTTAACAGGAATGAGAAGGACGCCGCCTTCGAGTTCACAAAGGGACGCGGGTTTCAGCACGCGACCCTTGGGTCCGCGTTTGATGCAACCTCCCAAGCGTTACATGCAGCTTGTCTTAAAGATCTTGTTAGATCTTTAAATGTCAAATCGGCGTTGACAATTGGGGACTCGTGTCCTCCGATGTTTCCCGAAGCGGCAGTCCACGCGTCAGCCCTTCATTGGGCTTAGACATTAATGTCTTTAAACGCCAAATCGACGTTGATGGTTGGAGGCTTGCGTCCTCGCCACTTCCCGAAGCGACAATCCACGCGTCAGCCCTTCATTGGGCTTTGACATTTGTGCGGGAATTAAGGCCGATGGCTCTGATTAGTGCGCCATTAATTACAGGCTTTATGGCTTGCCTATAAATAGGCCTCACCCCCTTAACAGTCCATCACTTAGACTGTTTTCCCTCGAGAGCAGGCGCTCTGAGGGACTTCATCTTTTTCCTTCAAGGACTTCATCTTCTTCCTTCAATGGGATTTGCCCCCATGGACGACGATGACCCAAAGCTTTCATGATTTTCTTTAATCTCTCCAGAAGATTATCACTGTCAAGTGATTTCAAGATCGAAAAGCGTCTCTTTGAGTATCTTTTATGTCTGCACCTTGATGCAGAAAGTTCAACCTTTAAAGGGTTATTTTGCGGGTAGGAATTACGTGTCCGCCATGAAATACTCGGCCTGACTGAGTTTTAGTTTTGCTGTCCCTCGAAGAGATTCATCTTCTTGACCTTCTCTCGAAGTCTGACTGGTGCGCCCATTATTTGAAAGTTGCGCCTTTTAGACTTTTTGATTGAGTCTGAATTCTGACTCAAAATCCCCTGGACGAGAGTGTAATGGACTTTACACCTGGACTGCGAGCTTTACATACAGAGCTCGTGTTTGAGGCTGTTGACTTAGAAGAACTTTAACTCAGGCCGAAGGCTTCAGACTTGAATGTAGCAACCCTTATTTCTCAAACAAGGATGTGGCAATTTTCGCGTCTGGTTCTCTTCGCGTTTTTTATATTTTAGATGCAGGTCTTAAAATTAGATCGCGTTCAAGTCTGTGTGTATGCGAAGTCTACCACTTTGATCGTGTCTGTTTCTATCATAACAGAATTTTGACTTGCTGCGTGGGTCATCCCCGCGTCTGAAGACTACAGTCATAGTCGCGTCTGTCCTTCAGTTCTTCTGTTTCAGAATTCTAACCTTCTGAATTTTTTTTACTTCTCACAGGTAGGCTCAATCATCCTTTCGCATATTCGCTGGGCCCTTGGGAGAATATATCAGCCAGCAAACTTGTTCGATGGTCGACTATTGGAGGAGAAGTCACGGCCCCTGTTTGCGGGAGACGAGGATTTGACATTCGCCGAGACCTCATTGGACACGATGCCCCAGTCATGCTTCTATGTTCGCCATGGTCACAGTGGGTATGGCGGTGGATATGGTGGTGGGTATGGTCCTCTTGCAGGTCACTGGAAAGAGGACGTCATCTGTAAGGTCTCGAATCCTCCCTTCACCAATCTTACCCTAGAAGTGACATCGACGAAAAGTCCATATTCATTAGATGACTTTCTAGTGGTAGAGATGTTCATCAACGAAGGATCATGGCCTGCACCAGTTGGTCAAGTGGGATCAGAAGGTTCCGCTACATTTCGACCTCAAGAAACACTACTGTTCTTGGTCAACGATGGGCTCCTTCTATGTTTACGTGATGCATGGTGACGTAATCAGCCTCCGATCATCATCATAGTGCTCAGCCCTTCTTTGACGCTCTTCCAAACATCTTGCACTTAGAGTGGTGAGCATACTTTAAGGAGTGAGTGTAGTCTTTTACTGAGAGAGAGGGACTTCTTTGTACTCTTTTATTGTAACACTCAATCTTATTATATAAGAGAGCGTCTTGTATCACTTTCATGTATAAATAAAAGCGACATTTTTTTTGTCCTTCTATTGTCTTGAACTCCCTTTTTTGCATTGAAAGTCGGACGAATAGAAGTAAAGGATCTTTGACTTGCTAAAAATATGGTAATAATCTTAACGAGTCAAAGTTTGTAGGAAAAAAATCCTATTTCAGGAATTTTAACAATGCTGTCAGAGGTGTGATATTAACTTGACAGAAGTAAGATAATTCTTGTGGCCCTGCCAATCTATAAATGAGAATGACAAGTGGAATTTGTACCCCCAGGGAGGATGAGTTTTCATCAGAGGTTTGGGATTAACTTGATTAAGACCAGCTGGGGATTTAATGAAAACACTGTTAACGGTGTAATATTAACCTAACAATGTTTTTAGGTGGACTTGTTATTCTGTTGACGAGAATAACAAGTGAGACTAGATCCGCGGGGGATCTAAGAAAATCTTTACCGTTAGAGGTGTGATATTAACTTAACAGGTTGAATTAAACCTTGTCAGAAGTGATGTTAACTTGACAAGGGTGTGAGTCAGAGGTGTAATATTGAACTTGACTCAGAAATATTTCAGCTTGATTTGGGAAGACTGAAAGTGTCACTGTCATAGGTGTAATGTTTAACTTGGCAGTAAGGTAATGCTAGAGGTATAATGTTAACTTGGCATTGGTCATCTCGACTTTGACAAGGAAGTCCGAGGGAAAGTCATGGCCATAGGTGTATTGTTGAACTTAGCAATGACCTGGACGCTAGAGGTGTAGTGTTAAACTTAGCATCGTTCCTTTCAGCTTCGATATGGAAGTCTGAGGGAAAATGATTGTCAGAGGTATAATATTGAACTTGGCAGCAACTTGATTACTGTTAGAAGTGTAATATTAAACTTAACAGTAATTTGTCAGAGGTGTGATATTAACTTGACAGAAATTGACTCGTGATAGGAGCAATTTGGGGACCTGCCATTCTACTGTTGATATGACAAGTGGAATTTAAAAACGTCAGAGGTGTAGTGTTAACTTGACAAATTTGAAGGCTTGCTACTCCATATAGAGTTGACAAGTAAGGTTTGTACTCGATAGGGAGTATTGAAAATTTTCATTACCAGAGGTACAGTGTTAACGTACCAATGATTGTATTTTGTAGACCTACCATTCTGTGTATGAGAATTGGTAAGGGATTTTAGAGGAGAGGGTGGAATCTTGTCCACTTAGGATTTTTTAGCAAACCCTCAGCTATCAACAGATTTGAGGTGCCTTTACCAACTACCGTTTGAGTTGGGCTAGCCATGCTATTCCCCTCAGTATGGTGAGTTGTCGAAGACTTATGTTGGGCTTAGAAGCCAACATTTTCCTCTGTCCTTAGCCGTCTGAGACGTCGGACATTAATGAAGAGAGCAATATTAAAACCCGAGTTTCGCCTTTCGTTTCTTTATCAATATTTACATCATGCATCATGGTACAGTTAGTGCCCGATTAGCTTGTCACCGATCTACCGTGATATGACCTAATAAAGGAAAGAAACCTTTCTTGGATATGGAGCTTTGATCAGAGTTGTAATTTGAACTTGATCGACGGAAGAGTACTATTAAGGATAGTACTTCCTCAGGAACTTGCCATTGATCGACATTATGAGTGTACCGCTATTTGAAACTATGAGGCGATATGATCCATTTGAGTAGACTGACTCTACTACAAATGGTCCTTCCCATTTAGCCTGGAATTTTCCTTTTGTCTTATGTGTCATCACCATAGGTCTTTTGATGGCTAAGACAAGGTCACCTTTCTTAAAAGTTCGCACTTTAACTTTCTTGTTGAAGGCTCTGGTAATCCGGGCTTGATAGAGCTCGATTTGTTGTTGGGCCTGCAGACGTTTATCATCTAAGGCCTCCAATTCTTGGAGTCGCTGTCGATGCTTCTCCTCACTTGTCATCTCCGTTGTCAAGGCGATGCGTAGAGATGGGATTTAGATTTCTAGTGGGAGCACGGCTTCACACCCATATACCAAAGAGAATGGCGTAGCTTTAGTTGGGATTCGAACAGTTGTGCGATAGGCCCATAAGCATTCACCTAACTTGTCGTCCCAGTCACGCTGGCTTTTTGAGACGAATTTCTTGAGAAGCTTGCCAATGGTTTTGTTGAAAGCTTCTGCGAGACCGTTAGCGGCAGGGTAATAGGCTGTCGAGGACACACTCTGGATTCTGAACTTAACGCAGAACCTCTAGAAAGCTTGACTGATGAACTGGGGCCCATTGTCATGGATGATTCGCCGAGGTACACCAAAGCGGTAGATGACGTGATGTTTAACGAATTTGATCACATCAGATGACTTTACCTCCTTCAGAGGAATGGTCTCAGCCCATTTAGAAAAGTAATCGGTTATGGCTAAAATGAACCGATGTCCTTTTGACGATGGTGGGCTGATAGGGCCAATTACGTCCATGCCCCACATCTCGAATGGCCAGGTAGAAGTTATCGAGTGAAGGTACCCTGATGCTTGATGGATAAAATCACCATGTACTTGGCAGGCATGACATCTTTTAGCATAAGCGATAGCGTCAGTGATCATCTTAGGCCAATAATATCCCAACCTTTGGAGTCGATTTGCAAGTTTTGGGCCAGGTTGATGGGCTCCTCACATACCGTCATGAGCTTCTTTCAATACCTCCTGTACCTCTTTTTGCGATAGGCAGCGAAGCAAGATCCCGTCATGTGATCGACATATAACGTTCGTGTGATCGCATTATAGTAGAATTTGGGGGCTTTCCTTCTAATGGTAGCCGCTTCTTTGGTGTCCTCAGGCAGGATGCCGTACAAGACATAATCAATGTAAGGGAATCGCCAGTCTCTAGGCTCTGGACCGGTTGACGACTCAAGAGCTTCTTTGTCTTGATAATCTCCCGTTGGCTCCTGGTAGTCCTCAAGAATAATTCTCGGGCAATACAAGTCGTGGCTGTGAACAAATATTTTCTCTACTACTCCAGCTGAAAGGGCTAAGGAGGCAGCGAGAGACACCAGTGCATCTGCATGCGCATTTTGCTTGCGTGGTACATGGTCAATGTAAAAGTTTGTGAACCTCTCGGTCATGTGGACAGTTGTGTTGTAATAGGGTACTAGATCTTCATGTCTGACTTCGTACTCCCCGCGAACTTGGCTGACGATAAGTTTAGAGTCACCATATGCCTCGAGATTTTTAACGCCAATTTCATCGGCGAGTTGCATCCCAATCAAAAGGGCATTGTACTCTGCTACATTGTTAGAACAAGGCTCGGTTAACGAGACAGCTCGAGGAATCACATAGTTCTGTGGGGAGATGAGTACTACTCCTACTCCTGCCACTATATGTCCTTTTGGGCTTGTTCTCGATGCACCGTCAAAGAAAAGTTGCCACACTTGCCTTTCAAAAGATGTCTGGGTCAGGCAGACTTCAGCGACCTCGTCAGGGAGATCCTCATAAAGTTCGACTGCCCTCAGATCTGGATGCTCAGCCAGGAAATCCGCCACCGCTTGTTCTTTAATGGCCTTTTGTGATAAAAAGTGCATTTCATATTGGGATAGCAATATGGCCCATTTTACCAGTCGGCCGTTTAACGATGATGGATTTGTCATGAGTAACCTCAAAGGGTTGACTTTTGATATGATGTTTATAGTTTGGCCTACTAAATAGTGTCACATTTTCTGAACAGCGAACACCAATGCCAAACATTCTTTCTCGATCGGGTTGTACTAATGTTCGGCCCTGATCATTGTTCTATTCAAATAGTAGATCGCTTGCTCTCGTCCTTGATCATCGTTCTGGGCTAGTAAAGCTCCTAAAGAATGATCCATTACTCGGATGTATATCAGGAAAGGTTTTCCGGACACCGGAGCTGCAAGGACTGGTGGTTGTGTGAGGTACTGTTTGATTTTCTCAAATGCTTGCTGGCAAGCATTGTCCCAAATGAACAAAACACCCTTCTTCATTAATTTTGTAAAGGATTGGCATCTTCCGGAGAGATTTGAGATAAACCTTCGGATGTACGCCAATCGTCATTGCAATCCCCTGAGCTCCTTGGGGTTTCTCGGAGGTTGCATCTCCTGGATAGCACGAATCTTTTCCGGATCCAAATGAATTCCCGTGGAGGTTACGACAAATCCTAGGAATTTGCCACTGGCCACCCCCAGGAAGGATTTGGTGGGGTTCATCTTCAATTGGTGGGCCCGCATGATGTCGAAGACAACCTTTAAATCAGTTATATGATCACCTTTTGTGCGGCTTTTTACTGCGATGTCGTCAACATAGCATTCCACCGTTTTGCGCATGTGTTCGTGGAAAATAGCATTCATAGCCCTTTGATATGTCGCCCCTGAATTCTTTAGTCCGAAGGGTATGACGGTGTAGCAATATACCCCCAGTGGTCTCCTAAAAGAGGTATGTTTTTCGTCGTCAGGATACATTTTGATTTGATTATATCCTGAAAATCCATCCATGAAGGACATTCACTCGAATCCACACGTATTGCCAATCATGACATCTGTGATTGGCAGTGGGAATTCGTCCTTAGGACAGGCCTCGTTTAGATCACGAAAATCAATGCAGATCCGGATCTTTCCATTTTTTTAGCAACGGGGACGATGTTGGCTACCCAATCAGGATGTTGTTCTTCCCTAATGAAACCAGAGTCTATAAGTTTTCTGACTTCTGATTGAATTGCCTCCATTACCTCTGGACGGAACCGTCGCTGTTGTTATTTGATAGGCTTTATGTCCGTATTAATGTTGAGGCGATGCATAGCCACTCGAGGATCAAGTCCAGGCATGTCCTCATAATTTCAGGCGAAGACATCTATATATTCTTGTACAAGAGATATTAGATTCTTTTTCTGAAAAGGTGACAGGCCTTCGCTTATAAAGATGGGCTTAGGATTAACCTCATCTCCCAGATTGATCTGAACAACCTTATCTTCTGTGGGTGGCTCGCGCTGTTCAAAGCGAGTATCCTAAAGAGCATTTAAGTGCTTGATCCAAGATCTGTATCGGATTGGATTATTTCTTCATCTCTGTCTTCCAGGTGGCTTGTTGAAACCATATTTACTAAAAGTTCTCTGAAGATATTGCTGACACTAACATCTGACTCCCACGACGACGTGCCCGATGAGTAATCATGGCCTAATGACTCTTCAGAGTCAGAGGCTGATGGGATCGCGGTTGACACATAGCCCAACCCCCTGCGAGTCTGATGATAATAATCAGGGGTTTTTCCTTTTGGCACAAAAGATCGAAGTAGTGTTCTCCTTCCTTTGCCGAAATTCAGCCCTGGACCGTTTGTCAGATCATATCCCATGCTTTCCATCATTCTGAGTGCATTTGGCTCATAATGACCGAACTGAGGGGGTTCCTTCTCGCTTTCTGATTCTTCACGGGGCATTGGTTTGGACTTAATTCGCCCGAAAAGAATTAGTTTTTGGCCTTTCTGTCTTGTTGAACCATGAATATAGATTTTTACGCATTATCAACATCTCGGTATGTTTCGAAGGACGATTTCACTGGTACATGCAACGATGTCAAAGCATCCATTGCCGACCAGAGGTCATCATCCACTTCGGTACTAGTGTCTGATGGCACTGAATCAGAAGCGAACACAGAGAAATAAGCCAAATCTAATTCTTCATTAATATACCATCCGCCTACATCATCGGCGGTGTTATCAACATCGAGCTTATTAATGCTCGTTACAAGTGGATCTAGTTCCCACATGCACTCTTCTTTTTCTGGCTTGGTGTCGCTTCATTACCAGAGTCTGGCTCCTCTGGTTGCGGGATTTCGTCTGTTTCCACAGAGTCCTGATACAAGAGAGAATCTGTGAAATAATTCTCGACTCCCTTGAACGGATGCCTTTCAGCAATCAACGTTCACACCTTTTCACTCCCGTCGATGTATTTCATGACTTGGTGGAGAGAGAGGGAACGATAGAATTACGATGAATCCATGGTCGTCCCAGCAGCAAATTGTAGGAAGTTGTCGGCATCGATCACGTAGCATGTCACCTCTGACCTTAAATCCCCGATCTGGCATTTGAGCTTGATCTTCCCCATTGGACGGGTATCATTGGCATTGAACCCATAAATGGTAGTCTGGGTAGCGCTCAAACGGTGAGTAAGAATCCCTAGATGTTGCATGACCGGGCGAGGCATAATGCTCAATGCGGACCCGGGATTCACCTGAATGCGGCTTACTTCAAATGAACCAATATACCCTGTGAAGTACAAGGGTCGATCATGTTTCCCTTTGACCTGCATATCATCTGCTGTGAAGGTGATGTAGGGAGCATTTTGGGAGGCATGGAGGCAATCCTCTACATCTTCCTCCTGTGGTCCAATTGGCACTTGGGTCATGAAAACCTCAGCATTAGCTAGGGCCTCTTGTAAAGCTTCTCTGGTTGACTTCGATAGCCTGAGGAGCTCATAAAGAGTAATTCGGGCCGAGATATTGGCCAGTTGAGTCAGGACGTCAAAGCGATAAGGTGCTGTGGATCCTTCCGCGATGCCTTTCGAGAGAACTTTAGAAAACTGAAGCTCTTCCTGTCTCTCCACGGGTTATTTTGTGGAGGGCTTGGCTGACTCTGTAGCGGGTTTTGGAGGAGTTACCGTCATTTCGTCATACTTTTTCAGATATGACTGACCCGAACGGGTTTCCGCCATAAGTTGGTTGGGTTCTGTGGCCAGAGCTATCGTTTCCTCTTCTGAATCAGTCAGCAAGGGAACATCAGTTTCCGCTTCCCGAGAAGAGGCACATACCACATTACAGGATGAAGATTTAGCTTTGCCTTTGGACTATCTGCTAGTCACAGTGGTCCATTGCTGGCCGTTCACAAGGTCGGGATGGACCCACATGACTTCTCCCCGAGGTGTGGGAACAGGTACAAGGCCCTTCTCTTGCTGCTGGTGAGGGTCTATGTTGACCAATCTTAGCTCCCCTCTTGAGACAGGAACTACTCCAGAGGGTGTTGGAGGTTGCCTTCCAAACTGGAGAAATGACGTCATATTGGCTGTCACTTTCTTCTACTCTGGACGGAGTTTTAATACCTCTGCGTCAATCAGAACCTGAAGGATGTCTTTGAAGACATAACAGCTCTTGGTGGGGTATCCCAGCATCCTATGATACAAGCAGTAGTTGGGACTATCGGTTTTACCGACTTCTTCAGGGCGTCTGGCTTCAGAAAGCTTCAGTCTATTGCTCTTGATAAGTAACTTGAACAGCGAGTCAACATATTCATCCTTGAAGGAATACTGCTTGCTGGCGCGCGGCTGACTTGAAGAGCCACTTCCCTTGACCGGTTGAGGTTTGACGGGGGATTTGATCTCTGTCGCCAAGTTATCCTTCCTTTTCGCTTGGAGGGATGTGTCTGGCGTCCGCCTTGTCGATCTCTCAGGCCTGGGTTTGCTTCCTTCTGCCCTAACTCGGGCGACAATTTCTTCAGCCTATTCACCTTGTTGGATCAATTGTTTCCAGGAGCGGCTTTCGGCAACTCCTATTTGGGCGAGGAGCGAAGTTTGCAGATTGTGGCGGCATGTTTCCACCAGGGTGACCTGGGTCATACCGCTCGGACATCAGAGTGCTACATTCTAAAATCTTTCTACAAATGATTTGATGGACTCTCCCTTTCGCTACTTGGTGGCCAAAAGAGTAGGCATGGTGACCTCTGAGTCATCTTCAAAGAAGCGCATTAGGAAGAGCTTCTCCAAATCGCCCCAATTCTTAATGGAGCCTTCTGGGAGCTTCATGAACCATTCAAAGGCAAGCCCTTTTAGGGTGCCGATGAACAAACGTGCCAGGATGGCATCGTTATCTACCACATTCCCTGTCTGAGACTTAAAGTAGTAGATGTGTTAGTTCGGTGAACTTTTCCCGTCAAAAGCTTGGAGGGTCGGAGCCTTGAACTTGGGAGAGTATGGAACAAGGTTCCACTCAGTCGGATATGGCCGAACCACTCATGCTTCTTGCAGGCCTTTCCGGTTGGTAAGGGCCTCAAGACGTTGCTCCAATTGATTCATTCTTCTAGAATGAACCCTTCCCTGGTCTCGGTCGTCTTTTCCTTGCGACGAGGATTTAGACGAACCAGAAGTAGGCTGCTCTTTCTCCTCTATATGTATTGAAGATGAGCTTTCTCCCTCTTTTCATTTGCCTTTAGACTTTTTAGAGGAGGCTTTGTCGGTTGATTTCCTCTTGTCTTCAATCAACTGTGCGAGCATCTGCTTGAGGGAGTCGATAGATTCTTGTTGAGCACGAATCATCTCGAATTGTTCCTTCTGGACCTGGGCTTGCTGCTCCAAGCGTCTAGCTGTCTCCTCAGGAGTGCTTGTCATATATGTAAAGGCCTCTTTCTCTATAGAAGAGTTTGAAGCCTGTGACTCTGCAATAGCGGAATGCGAGTCATTTATCTCAATGCCCCAGGCCAGGGCATTGTAGTTAATCGAGGGGATTGCCCCAGTCCGAGTGCGAGTATGTCGGTACACTCCTTCCGGTTCGGTGTCAGACTCATCGGAGCTGACCGCAGGTTGCTTTCCCCTACTCCTGCTCGTCATGTTTGCAGTGAGCTCAGGATATTCTACGTCAGAGAAAATCCTCCTCCTGTGAGAACGATTCCTTTTAGCTGATTGGGGAATCAGGATCAGCTGTCTAACTAGAGACTACTGGTTTGCACCTGAACTGCAATGACATTCAGAGAGCATTGTGATAAGCCGTTCGTAGCAACATGACGAAGTGATTCGATTAGCACTTCTTTTCCTTGTCAAATCATCCCTTAGATCCGTGGGAAGGGGATTGAAGAGATTAGCCTCGCAATGTTGAGGGCGTCGCATAGCTGAGTCGTGAGGTTCGAAGACCCAGTTCTTGCGTCGTTGCTTAGAAACGTGAGTCTGCGTCTCTGCTGATAAGAGACACAGCTCTCGTGTTGCTGATTATCGCGTCTGAACAGAGACGCTTGAGAAAAGCAGGGCTGCTGGGCCCCGTGCCTAGAGGCGCGTGCTTCTTGTGCTTGACAAGGTGCGCGAGCTTCGCATTGGCGTTTGGGGAGTGGGGCTTCAGAAGAGCCAGCCTGGTGAACCTCACGTTTGGGCTACTAAACGCGGACTTCACGTGTCGGATATGATACAGAAGAGACGCTGTTCCGAACCTCGCGTCCTACCTCTGTTGGACAATCAGTTATTCAAACTTGTAGTTGACGCGCACGCCTTCTCTGTCGCCGTTCAGCATTCCGGTTACATCGTGGGGGTTGAATGGAACCCCCGGGGACCTGGTGCTGAGGAAGAGGATGGGCTAGCTGAACATCAGGAACGTTGGCGACACGGGTCTCCTGAGAGACGTTGATGCGAGCGTTATGCATGATGCGATTAGCCACGACATCCTTCACAGCAGTCGCGTCTGAGAGGATCTCAGAGCGGACTTCGGGGCAAATCCCCATAGAGACCCTGCGGTAGGCCTGGGCCTTTGGGCTCTTGGAGCCGGAAGAGAGGAACTCTTCATACTTTGCTTGGTCAAATTCCACGACGAGTGATTCAACCGTTTTTCCCATGTAGATGACGTCACCTTGCGCCACCACTTGCTCTTCAGTAGAGAAAGTAGTCCCCAGTGGAGTCGCCATCTCTTTTTTGTCGGGGATAAGGTTCCTTGTAAAATTTTCTTAAATTAAATGAAAGATTACAATGGATTTACACTCTGATTACAAGAGAGGGAAGATGTTGAGACTTGAATCTCCCCTTTGTTTAATGCTGGGTTCTTCAGGTGACGGTGGAAAGTGAATCTTGTTTTCCGTTGACCGGTGAACGTCAAGAACTCTTGGGAATCCTCTTTTTGGATGGCAGACGGAGTAACACAGCTCCTGTCGACTAGGAATCTCAAAGAGATTGTAGGCAAAGATTGGCTTGTACGCAGCAAGTTGCTTGAAGAGTTGAGCTCTCTTTCCTTTTCTGTGGAAGCTCACAGGTCAAATTCTTCTCCCCAGAACTATCTGATCTCCCTAGAACTATCTGATCTCCCCCTTCTCAATAACAAGAGGGACAATTTATAAAGGTTCCAGAGGTGAACATGCCCCCTAGAAACACTCCACAATGGGGGTTAACTTCCTCATTATGTGGGCAGTGATTGACCCCATAATAAGGGAAGTTATAACTGAGACGCGGGTATCTCCTCTCGTCTTAGTGCTGCAGTGATGCTGAGATGTAGGTTTCGACCCTAACGTCTTGGTGCTGTAGTGATGCTGAGACGCAGGTTTTGACCCTCACGTCTTGGTGCTGCAGTGATGCTGAGACGCGGGTTTCGACCCTCGTGCCTGGGTACTGCAGTGATGCTGAGACGCGGGTTTCGACCCTCGCGCCTGAGTGCTGCAGTGATGGCTATGATTAGCCCTGCGTCTGGAGTTCGAACTCTGCTTTTTGATGACTTGTCTTTAATGATTTTTAGATAGCCTACAGGGACATGGGTTATACCAACTAAGATATGAATAACTAATGAAAAAATTCACAATCAACTGAACGGTAAACTTGGGACCTGGCTTCTTCTACCCTTCCTGCCACATTAAACTTCAGACTGTGCCATATCTTTTCTGATTTGATATCCGTTATGAAGAATATAACCGAAACTTCTGGAAACTAATCCACTTTGAATAATGTATAAGATGAGGTGTCTTAAGAATTGGCCAAACTTTTACGGTTTGAATTCTATTAGCCAATGACGATACCCCAGGTCTATGATACTTACCTATTCAGAACCTATACTACTCTATTGAGCATGGAGCCATTTCTGACAGAGAGTCTATAATAAGATTTTCAGATATTTTGTCTATTCTCTGCCACTCTGAAAGAAGACTATAAAATCATGTATAGGGAAATTCCGATAAACTGATCATAGATGTATGAATGAAGAATGAACTGATAATAATAAGTTTTTAGATACTGGTCGTCGATTAATCTGAAAGGCCAAACTAAGAACTTATAACATCCGTAAAGAGTTCTGGATACTGACTTCTGGCCCTGAAATTTAAATATTCAGAGAATACCCAAGTCCTGCGGGGTTGGCCAAAAGGATCGTCAATAAAGATTAGAAGCAGTGAGAAAATCCTGTTCATTAAATTCATGAAAATATGTTAGGTAGAAGAAAATCGAAAAACAAGGCTAAGGTACTAATCCCTGATAGAACTAGCCACAAGCGAAGTCAGAACCAGGTGGGGCCCTTGCGTAACACATCATCAGACGCTAAGCATTAGAGTGCGGCAGAACTAATTCTCTGCAAGGCTCGCAGTTGGTAAAACTTATGTGGCAAAGTCAGCGGTAACACAACGCTAAATACTAAGTGTTCGGACGCAGAAAAGTCCATGTTTGGTCGAGTTCGCGTGGTTAGAACATGACTCTCGTTTAGCGAGATTAACAGGGGTCCAAGGTACATCAAATCCATAAGATTGCTGAATGTTACTGCTCCAAGAACATGATCAAGAATTTACATTAACTGATATAAGTCCTGAATGATGTCTGCTAGATGTCAACTCTACAACGGATAATTTTTGAAAATTTCTCAGCTCCGAGAAGTTGATAGAAAAGAACACGATCGTTCCTGGAATAATATGAACAGATAATACTGTAGTTTTGTCTGACAGAAGTCCTAATCCTGAAAATTTGTTTCATATTGATGCTCCTCATGCAGTGATACAGTCTGTCTGATAATATAAGTGACAATTACCCTACTTCCTGTACTGATCACTATGATGCGTCCATACATAAAAAATAGAATGTAAATCCGAAGAACTGACTGATATAAGATAATACAGTGTGCTAGAATTGAAGAATGACATAATATAATGAAAGAGAATCGCATCTATCCTATCGTTACCTCACTAGTCTACCCATATCTTAAGTCGGTATAAGGACCGCGAAAACTGGAAAGGGAAGGGAAGAAAAGGGACGAACACGGATGAGATAGGGACAGCATGGCAAAAGAAGGTGAACATGGAAAAACTAAGATTGGGGATAATAATACAATAAGGTGGTTATAATGAGGAAAAATTTACCAACTCAGTACATGATAAATTAGGGTTAATAGTTACGGTTGGCACCTTTAGGGTTCCAGTTTTAGATATTGGGAACCACTTCCTGTTCCTATTCTCTCCGATATCTAGGCTTCTTCTTTGGTCAAATTACATATTTGCCTCTTCTTGCCATCTGTTCTAGCCCTTGGTCTTCTCTGTGCCTGATTGGAGGAATATCACTAGGAAAGAAATGAAGTTCTCCTGCCAACGGGTCCTGGGTTCCTTCGTACTGGTGATGCTAGAAGTGTTGTTTGAATCAGTGTAATATTTCCTATTCTCCTAATCGGGAAATTCTTTATCAAATGTCCTCCAGCTTCACATGTCAAGCATAGTTCTTTTGCTATTCAACAGTCACACTTGTAGTGTCCGAGCTTCATACAATACTCGCATATCATCTGCTGAGGGAGAGGTCGGAGTGGTTGTTTGGCTACCGGGGCATTCAGGAGCCTGTCTGAATCTTTACCTTCCATCAACTAGGTTTCTTCGCCAACATTAATTTCATTGGATGGTGGATTCAACGGAATATTTTTGGTATAGATCATACCACATCGTTCAACAGACTGCCCTTCAGATTATCCATAGTCTCATGCTACGCAACAGATGGTCTGCTTGAACACAATCCTATTATAGCAAATGCTTGCCAATTCCCAATGCACTAAGGATGCGAAAAATTCTCTACCGATTCTCGTGACCTTTATGTGTAGAAACTTTCTACCGGACGAGGAATTTTCTTGGTATGATAGAGTATTTGTAGCCCCTGAAAGGATTAACAGTGCGTAAAATAGTTGTCTTCACTCGATTTGGACACCTGCAGTCCAGACGGAGGATGTTCCTGTTGAAACTTCTTCAAAAAAACAGTGAAGGAGGAAGATGAGCCTGCTTTTTGGACTCTACTGCATTCATGTCCTCCATATGAAAGTGTGCATAAAGAAGATTTTTGGGGTACAAATCAAGCTTGAGAAGCAAATGGATGAGCAGAACGCCAGGTTAGAGAGAATTGAGGATACTCTAAGGCGTTCATAATTGACCAGTCCTAGCACTTCCGCCGGTCCGAGTAGATGAATGAGATGACACTTTACCATGTCTTATTTTTGCATGTTGCATTTCATTTTCATACATTGGAGACAATCATTACATAGGTGTGGGGGATGGATACTAACATATGAGTATTTCTTTTTATTTTTATTTTTTTTTCATTTTTAGGATATTTTCTAGCTTTTATTTTATATTTTTAAGTTATTTTTTAGCATTTTTATTTTTCTCTTTTTAGGTTATTTCTAGTTTTCTTGTTCTTCTTCTAAATTTTTTTTTAAAAATAGAAGAGTGTCTTTAGTAATTTTGTAAAAATATCAAATAAATATAAAAATTAAGGAAATGCAAAGTTAAAAATTCTTCACTTTAGTCTAAGAATATTGTTTTAAATTTATAGTTTAGGAGGAATTAGGAAAATAACTCATTATTTTATTTTTTACCTTAATAAATATGCATTGATTATGCACACACTTGGGATTTTAGACAAAAACTCTAAGTGCCATACTCTAAAATAAAACCAATTTAGTTGGATAATTACGCCTCAAGAAGCATAATTATTCACGCCTAAAGGTAATAAATAAATAAATAAATCTTAGTTTCGTGGCCTATTTTACTTGAGTTATCTAACCTGAGGGGTGTTTTCTCACCTGGGTGCCTTAAGAACGACTGATTTGAGAGTCATCGCTTAAAAACTCGTTACACGAGTAAATTAGAAAGCCTAAGAAAATTAAGGACAAAAATAGAACATAAATAAAAATAAATATTGTGGCATTAAAATTTGAGTTGAAAATTTCCAAGAAAATCACACTTACACGAATGCATATTAATTAAGGTTAATAAAAGAATGAGTTAGAAATACAAAATTTCTCTTAAATATAAATTAAAAATTGTATTCTGGCATGAAGACTAAAGTATAGGAAGGACTAATAAGGTTAAACTTAAGACTTATAATTACTTAGATATTTTTACAAAGATAATTAAAAATAATTTCTACTTTAAAAAGGGGATTTTCAAAAATAACTAACATTTTTTCCCTTTCTTTATGGATTTTGTGGGTGTAATCCGCTTAAAACCCTCAAGAGATAAAACTCTTCCTCTAAGAAAAACTTAGAGGTTTAATGGATTGCTGCACAAACTCAGTGCAGTCCAAAGTGGTGTAATAAATTTCCTAGTTTAGTTTTTCTATTTTGCTCGGGGACAAGCAAAAAGATAAGTGTGGGGGTGTGATTAGTCTTTACATTTGCATATTTTATCTCATATCTTCACATTTATTTTGAATAAAATTCTATTTATTAATGATTTCTTTCTTTGTTTTTAGATCCATGGCTTAAGTGGAGAAGAAGCCTAAAACTTCTATTTATTTGGAGATTACTAAAGGCTAATTTAAGCCCAAAGAATAAAGTCCAATCTGCTGACATTTAGAAAGGGATATCCAGAGAATAGAAGCTTCTAAAAGGACATCTGGACAGAGCCAGACTATCGCTTCTGACGCAAGCCCAATGGCCACTCTTGTCGCGAAAACGCGACACTATCTTGGCCATTGGCTTTGAGATTTCATCCAGTACTGCGATTCGTCATGGCTAGGATTTTTTTGCCTCCCCCCTTTAGCCATCAGAAATGAGGAGTTGGGATTTTAGGCTATTTTTTCTAGGATTTTCTCTTTAGTTCTTTTGTATTCTCTTTTTCTTTTGTATTAGACCAGAAAATTAAGAGAGAGTATGTTCTGTAACTTGATAGTGACAATCAATACAAAAATCACTCCTTCCTCCTCTACTTTCTTGGTTAATTTCACATATTTTTATTTCATGCAAGTAGTGTAGAAATGCTTACTTTCATGCTTACTTCTTTCATGTCTAGCTAATTCTTTCATTTGTATGGCTAACTAACTGCTAATTCACTAATCTCTAATATCTTGATTCACAACCCAAATGAATCAACAAGCATCACAATAAGCCTTATGCCAACAAGAGTTATGGATGACTTAAGATGAAGGATTCTAACTCTTATTTACTAACAAACAACTAACTTATATATTTCATACTTAACCTTTAGTTGTTGATGATATATTGAATGCACTAATATTGTTTGCTTTTGTAAGTTGGAGTATACCCTGTTCATCCTTGCCCAACTGATAGTGCACTTTCTTCTCAACCCATTCTCGCCTTTAATCAGGTATTGATGGGGTTATGTTCAAGTTTTTTTATGTAAAGCAAGGTGATAGGGAAGGACTTTCATTCAATCTATAAATGAAAAGTTCATGTATACAAGACTTGTGATTTTCACGGATCCATCATGACGTAATATTATTAAGAAGTTAGTTTGTTAGTGGGAGCAATTAGCAGAAAGTTAACTATGCACTTTTCTTACTTAAAAATACAACTTCACATTTTAACTTTCTTTATCTACTTCACTTTTTCAATCCTCTTCTAAATTTGTCTTCTTCTGTTTTCTTTTTTTACTTCATAACAAGTTTTCATCTTAATTTATTAAAATTGTTTTCTTTTCTAAGTTTTTATAACCACACATTTTTCACTGCTTTCTATTCTCCCACTTCATGTTTTCTTTATTGCTTTTAACATCACATTTCCATAACCAAATCATTTCCTTCTTGTTTTTACTTCCATCGTAAACCACTTTCATAATTCTCTTCTCCTTTTCTTTTTATTCATTTTTGAAATGAAGAAGAAATTTCTAATATGAACAAAGAAACTGGATATAACGCTTCTATCACTCTCCTCCTTGTGGATACAACCTGTATTGCCACTCTGCTATTACGGTAGATTCAAGGAAGCTACAACATTGTTTAGCACCATAGCTCACTTTTGAGCATGCACGTTTTTGTGCAATGTTTTCTCACTGAACATGTATCCTTATGGGTTCACCAAAGGAGTCAAGGGTTTCAGACTTTGAGATCCCGAGACAAGGAGTGCCTTTAATTGTAGAGATGTAGTCTTTGACGAAGAATCAATGTTGCAAGAAAAGTTAGAGATGGAGGAAAAAACACAAGGTGGAGCTCCAGACAGTTTAGCAGACACTTAGGAAAAGAAAGTTGAGTTCTCAGAGAACTCTAAAAGGCCTGACGAGTTAGGTGAGAACTCCTCAGATTCAGATAAAGATGAATAAGAGGCAACTCAAGAGCAACTTAGACCATTGAGGTGGTCAATCAGAGTTACGGTGCCACCAAAAAGATATGGCTAGGAAGATGTGAAAGTACACTGTAACGTACCGATTCCGCGGATACGAAGATGCTACAGTGACGTATATATGCAGGACGAAAATACCATCACATACGTAAGCTAAGCCTCAGTACAGGGAATAAATACCGTATACACAATTATCCAACATTAAATAAGTACAAGAATACCTGCAAAAAGGGTTAGTAATCATGATACACATAAAAAAAAGGAAAAATAGGGAAATAAAGACAGAATAATAAGGATACCTATGAATAATAAAGGCGACGAGACTCCTAACAATATCCCGGGATACAACAGGTACTCTGATATCTCAGAACTCTAACCTGGGCATGCAAACTCAAAGTCATCATAAAGCGACCTAGTAAGTAATATATACTATACTGGTAGTACAATCATGATGATATACATTACATGTTTAAATACCAATGATACAATATAATTATAATAATAATCAGGATATATGCATAGATATAAATAAATATTATATTAGCACTATAACACTATAAATGCCTAGCATGTTACAACGATGTCCGTTCTACAATATTACTCAATTATATAATATTAATTTTAATTAATATCATCGAGAAGAGTCTCATACATCACCAAACCTTATACTATTACGTTATACGAATAAAATCAATTTGTTTAAGTAATATATTTCAAGTTTTATTATTTTATATTGATTATTTAAACTAATAGTAACAATAACATGATGGTATCGTGATTAATAAGAACAGTTATATATGAAGTAAGCAGAACAATTATGCTATAGTGTTGTGGTTATACAGCAATAGTGTCTAAAGAGAATACATGAAACAGAAATACATGGAATGCAGAGTATACGTGTGTATGCATAGTGTGTCTGCACATGAGTGTAAGTATACATGTGACATGGTGGTGAATAAAATATCAGGAACTGTAATAAGTATAAATGAATAATAATATACATGTATCAAGCAAGTTATGTTATTTATGCAATAATAACAATCAGTATCGCATGATATCTTAATCAATCTCTTCCAGTATCCCATACCACTGGCAGTTCAACCAGAGCTCGTACTTTAGTCGAACCCATCTGAACATGGCATACGGGTATCATTATTCGAACGAGAGAGTGACCAAACAACAAGCATTCTCGATGTTACTATTGTTTATATTAGTTTTTATGTTAATTGAAAACCCAATGGTCAAGGAGCTCTAATCTGGTGGGTGTATCCCATGCATACCCGGTATCACGGCCTTAAACGGACTCCAGGCTGCTGGGACTAGGGCCAGTTGCTAAGGTTGAACAAGTAATGAAAACGGGAGCTCAATGTCTATAACATATGGCAGCCAGTACTATTTTATCCCTGTAGTGGGACTATAATGGTCCAGATATCCACCCGACAAGATCTAGTCAACCGTCAAGTCTCCTTCATCTCTATATTATATTTATTATATTTAAACTCACAGCATATCAGGAACAAGAAGAGTGTGTGGTAAATATAATACAATAATAGGACATGAGCTTTATATATATTATGAAATAAGATAACGAGAAATGAGAAATAAGTGATGTGAGATTCTAGAAGTGGCTCCCGTGGTTTACATCCACGTGACACTTAGTTCCACGCATCGCATATAACAACACTCATATCCAATAATAAGAATATCATAACGATATCAGTAACAGAAAACGATCATGTAACAGGAATACAGGAATCCATGTAACAAGAATACGAAAACACTCAACGCATGTATATAGGTAAATCTATGTGACAGTGTTATAAGAACATAAAATAACTATGTAAAAGTATTCGTATAGCGGTGAAACAAATATATGAAATAATGGTATCCAGAGGAATAGCGTATGAGTTTATCAGTGGTACATAAATATGAAATAATAGTGTCCAGTGTAACAGTATCTGTGTAATAATGATAGATGTATATGAAATAATAATGTCCAGTGTAATAGTATATTCATGTCACAGTGCTACAAGTACAAGAGCTAACAGTGTCCGCCATCATAACAAACACATGATAATGTGCATTTAACTGTGATATATGACATGAAATAATCGTATCATGTATAATCGTGTTTGGTGACATGAGCGAGGTAACAGTGATAATGTCAGAGTGATATTGTTAACATGATCACGTGTCAGTATATTATTATTTGTTACCCTGATTGTAATATAAATTAATATGATCGGTATCACAAATTATTTATATATTATTTTCTATTTTCAAACTCTTCACAACTATTATTAAGTATCAATTTATCAATTTTGAATTCTTTTAATTTACAGTATAGTTGTTGGGCCAAAGGCCTATCACTCTAGTTTTGATGATGATCAACTCATATAGTTATAGTACTAATGATCTTGTGTTTATTTAGTCTCAGATTTGTGATCAAGATCTTAGTAGGTGTTTAGCTTCAACAAAGGATTTAAAGTCAAGTTTTGGAGCAAGCACGGTTTGATTCAAGAGCTTGTGCATCAAGACCACAACAAGTACTCAAGAGGAGTCTAGCTCGTTGGATCAAGTTTGGACCAAGTCAAGAAGATGAGAAGACTTCAAGTGAAGACCTTCATGATCAAGACTTGTGTCTAGGTTTATTTTTATAAGATTTTGTTTTAGATTAAAATGTAAAGGATAGAATAGTTGGTGGATTGCTCAAGTATACCACATACACACACACTCTTTATTTAGATGAGTTTTCATAAAAGAATTTTTATTTTGAAAAAATACAAAAGAGTTTTCTTTTTGAAAAATACCGGTTTGATTTTTGGAATTCAAAAGTATCTTTAACCAAAATCATGTTTAGTATTTAAAGTCAAAAACATAGATATTTCACCGTATATGTGTAGAGGATCATATCCATACACACCATGCTTTAAAAGAAAAATACAGTTTTCATTTTTAGCCAAAATTTTTAAGTTACAAAAATAGTTCAAATTGTTTGTAACATGTCTTAATTTTGCTCAAACATGTTTGATTATCAAAGTACAATACTGAACTTGTTTTTGTAGATTTTTCGTGAATTTTTGGGATTTTATTTTCAATTAAAAACTAAGTTTTTATATCCCTAATTAAAGCCTGCAAGGCTCTGGCGGTCGACCGACCGGTCGATCGGACCAAGAGCCGGTCGATCGGAGCGGTCGACCGATGTGCACAGATGTGCACAGGATGGGCCGGTCGACTGCACGGTCGACCGCAAGAGAGCAACTGCTCTCTGGAAAGTGCCCCGGTCGACCGGCAGAGAGCTGAGCTCTCTGTATCCTGGCCACGGTCGACCGGCCGGTCGACCGCTGGCTCAACGGTTAGAAATCTGACCGTAGGTCGGTCGACCAGGCGGCCGACCGACAGGCCAGTCTGGCTCCCAACGGCTAGTTTTTCTAGCCCTATAAATTGGGATTTTTGGGGTCTGTTTTCCACAAGATTTGGAGAAGAGTTTTAGGCTAGTTTTGCATACCCATTTCAATGGTTATATCCATATGTTTTAGAGCTACATTTCCAAATCAAAAGAGTGTTTATCAAGAGTGTTTTTAGAAGTGATTCTTGAGTTTTCCTCTACCATTTCAATCCTAGTTTTCTCACACAAACACTTGAGCTATCCATTGCTATATCTACCTATAGGGATATTTGTTGTGAGAGGATTTTAGGTGATCAAAGTGTTGTGATCACCGAAGTTCCATCTTTGCATTTGAGGAGGCAGACTTGCGGGTTCGCGGTGTTTCGAGTTCGCGTGTGAACTCTTTGTTTGAGGTGCGGCCTCGGCGAGCTAGTGGGCTTGCGGTGTGTTCTTGCGGGAACAAGAGAGGGACTAGACAGTCCAAAGAGCTTGTAGGTGTTGCGGCACTAAGTGATCCGGTGGGATCGATTTTAGTGAAAATCCTTCATAGTGTTGAAGGCGGGGACATAGAGAAAGTGTGCTCGAACCTCAAAACAAATCTCCCGTGTTTGCGATTGCTCTCTCTCTATCTCTTACTTGTCTTTATATCTTGCATGCTAATATTGTCTTTATCCTTATATGCTTGATATATTGTGTGCTTAATTGTTATATGCTTGGGGATTGTTTGCTAACACTTGTATTCAATCAAGAGAGCCAATGCGGCACCTCAACTCTTATCTAGAGGAATCTTGAGGAGTTAGTCCAGAGCCCTTCATGAGGAATCCGGCTACACTCTTGTGTTATACGTAGTGTTTAGTTTAAGTAGTTTAGTTTGCATTAATAAGTTTTTTATTCCGCATTATTGACCATTAGATTAGCCATCACCTATTCACCCCCCTCTAGGTGATTACAATTGGTATCAGAGCCAAGTGTCTTGATTTGGGTCTTACAACCTAGAGTTAAAGATCCTCATTTTTTTAGCTAATCATAATATTTATACACACACCATAGATTTCATGTCACCTCCCACTTTTGATATTCTTAACATCTAAACTTGGAAGGTTAAGATATCTTTGTACCTCAAAGCCCTAGGCATTCATGTTTATTTTGCCACTACTAGAGATTCTTATTGTTTAAATGGCAAAAATATTGAGGCTAATCCAAAAGCCATACATGCTTTAAGATCAACCCTAAATGATGAATATTTATCTAGGGTTTCTAACATTGACTCGGCTTTTGTAATATGGAACACCATCATCTCCCTTGGCGAAAAAGAACAATATTATGCGGGGAGCGACACGAATGTTGGAAGTGACGCTTCCAAAGTGTGCTACATGGTCCAAGGGGATAACCCCCTTGAGGTAACTACCAATTCCGAGGTAGAAGATGATATTGATATGTCTTATGATGAGCTTGAATCATTTTGTCAACAACTCTTAGAAAAATATGAATTGCTTAAGCAAGATAATAAGAAAATGAAAAACAAATTTGATTGCATGTTAAAAGAAAAAGATTCTTTACAAGATAAATTGGAATGTGTTTCAAAAGAAAATGAAAGTTTGAAAAATGAAAATATTTCCTTGCTTTCTAAATTGAATGATTTATGTGAAGGAAATACTTCATTGAAAAATGAAATTGTTTTGGTGGAAAAACAAAAGGAAGTTGCTTTACAAGAAAACAACTCTTTAAAAAGAAAAATGGTTGAAAAAGAAAAAGCAAATGTTTCTAAAAAGAAAAAGACTATTGATCATGCTCTTCATGCCACAACCATTGATAAAAATGAAGTTAAATTTTTAAAAAATAAAATTGATAGTTTAAGCTCAACTTTGAGCAAATGTGCTTTTAATCATTCTAGATTGGAGTCCATGTTTTCAAAGAAACAAACTCCACATATTCATGCACATCATCCACATCATGCATATGCACATTTTGCACGTCATGACCACACCCACACTCATATGCATCCTAGAGTGTACAAATGTACACATTGTGGCCGCAAAGACCATTTAGCAAAGTTTTATTTTGATAAGATACATCGTATGAATTTTTCTAACAAAAATATTTGGGTTCCTTATAAGACTAACCCACATGGACCCAAAAGAAAATGGGTACCAAAATCCCCACCGTGTGTTTTTGATGTAGGTGCGGGCTCTCACAAAACGTGAGAGGGTTAGTGCCTTAGTGGTGGATGCATGGACTTGATGGACATATATTTGATGCACCACTATCAAGGAGGTTTGGTGGGACGACCACCATGTTTTGGAGACTTAGAGCATAGTTCTTTGGTTTGGTAACTATCTCTAAAAACTCCTACTTTATTTACATGCATTTATGATTGATGATCTTTAGCATGTTTTAGTGCTTGTTAAAATGTTCATGTTTTATGTTTTGTGCTTCATGTGGTAAATACTAGTTTAAATGTAGTTTTTATCAAAACTTGGATATATACATGTACTAATAGTGAACAACAAATTAATTCATATATGTTTGCACTTCATTGTTCATTTGTACTCACTATATGCACATGTATAGCCTAGTTTTGATGATTTCCTCATTTACACTTGTTTTGCCAATTTTCATGTTTTACTTCATGTATATGAATTTTGTAATCAAATCTAATAAATATACATGTATACCCTATGAGTCATTTGCCTTCATTTAATTTACATTATGGACTCTTTCTATGTTTGGGATATATATGCATATTATTAGTTTTGGTTAAAAACATACATATACCTAGAAGTTTGTTTTTAAGATGAAAAATGAATTTTTATTTCATCTTTGTATGAAAAAAATGAATTTTCATGATTTGTTTTGATAAAATAAGATTCATGTTTGATTTGAGCTTCATTGATTATCTTCATGGATAATGCTAATTACATGATTTTTGTGCACTCACACTTTATTTGTTTATTCATGACTTTGTTTCATGATTATTTTTAAGCCTTATAGATTTCGAGTGTCACTTCTTGTGTATTTAGTATGTTTCATGATAGACATATGATTTGGTTTCATCTTTTGAAGGATCTTTAACTAGTTTTTTAAAATTACTTTAACTAGTTATTTATTCTTCAATTTGATAGTGTTTTCACTATAAAAATATTTTCAAACCCTATTTATGAAAACCCCTACCAACACCGTTATGGGTGGACGGATGGGCGATTATGCCTTGCAAATCTTATTAAAAATCCTTTACCTTGTGCATAAAAGGGTGGTAGGTTATGAGTTATATACTTGATCTCAATTGATATTTTTTTGTATATACTCATATTTTGTTTCCTATATATGTATGATTCATTTCAAATAATATCAATTTCTATTGGTATTCTCATTTTCATACATATATATGATTTACTTGTGCTCGAGTTAAAATCGATTTACATATTTAAAGTACAAAGTATGTTTATGCTAAGCTTGATTCAAATCCTTATTTTCAATTGGTTTCTCAATTGATATTTTAATAAGCTTATGCATTATTTTTAAAATTGGTATTTTTATTAATATCAAAATAATTTTCAATTGGTATTAATATGATTCTATTTTGATTAAAATTCAAAATTTGTAATGGTTATTCATAATTGGTATCTTAAAATTTGATTGTTTACAAGTGGTACCTTAAAATTTTGTTATATGATATCTTAAAATTTGATTTTCTAAGATATCTCAAAATTTGTTTTATTGAGGAAAATTCAAAATTTTGTTTTAATATGAAATTTTGAAAATTAAAAATGTTTTGATTTGTATTGCCTATATGCAAGGGGAGCTTAACATCTCTTCTACATATAGATTCATGTTGAGTGTATCTTATATTGAGGAGCTTGACAACTCTTCTTTATGCGGTACACGTGTGTAGGGGGAGCTTCACATCTCTTCTTATGCATTGCATATTATGCTTTATGTGAGTTAGGGCTTGTCATCCCTTCTTCATGTAATGCTTGTATGTAGGGAAGTTAACTTAGCGTCTTCCTCTTCATGAATGTATATCGCATATATCTCTTTATTGGTTGATTTGATTTCACCTTTCTGTTTTTTATTTTTACTTTAACCCCTTTGTTGATGATTGACAAAAAGGGGGAGAAGTATTTAGTATATATGCATGTTTTTCCTTACTTTATTCATAAAAGGGGAGAAGGATTTATGTTTTCCTTACTTTATTCATAAAGGGGGAGAAGGATTTATGTTTATGCATATATGTTTTGTATTGCAAACACGAGAAAAAGAATTTGATGAGTTTTATGCTTGATTGATTTGCATGTTTATCTCCTTGTATTTGCATACATGTTTATGAGCTTTCATTGCATATTTATTTGTTTATTGTTATGCATGAGTTAAGGGGGAGTTTCCTTGAAGCTTTACTTTAATCCATGCATATATAACTTCATGAGTTTTGTCATCATCAAAAATGGGGAGATTGTTGGCCCAAAGGCCTATCACTCTAGTTTTGATGATGATCAACTCATGTAGTTATAGTACTAATGATCTTGTGTTTATTTAGTTTTAGATTTGTGATCAAGATCTTAGTAGGTATTTAGCTTCAAAAAAGGTTTTAAAGTCAAGTTTTGGAGCTAGCACGGTTTGATTCAAGAGCTTGTGCATCAAGACCACATCAAGTACTTAAAAGGAGTCTAGCTTGTTGGATCAAGTTTGGACCAAGTCAAGAAGATGAGAAGACTTCAAGTGAAGACCTTCATGATCAAGATATGTGTCTAGGTTTGTTTTTATAAGATTTTGTTTTGGATTAAAATATAAAGGATAGAATAGTTGGTGGATTGCTCAAGTATACCATATACACACACACTCTTGATTTAGATGAGTTTGCATAAAAGAATTTTTATTTTAGAAAAATACAAAAGAGTTTTCTTTTTGAAAAATACCAGTTTGGTTTTTGGAATTCAAAAGTATACATATCTTTAACCAAAACTATGTTTAGTGTTTAATGTCAAAAACATAGATATTTCACCATATATGTGTAGAGGATCATATCCATACACACCATGCTTTTAGTCAAAATTTCTAAGTTACAAAAATAGTTCAAATTGTTTGTAACATGTCTTGATTTTGCTCAAACATGTTTGATTATCAAAGTATAATACTAAACTTATTTTTGTAGATTTTTTGTGAATTTTTGGGATTTTATTTTCAATTAAAAACTAAGTTTTTATATCCCTAATTAAAGCCTGCCAGCCTCTGGCGGTCGACTGACCGGTCGATCGGACCAAGAGCCGGTCGACCGGAGCGGTCAACCGATGTGCACAGATGTGCACAGGATGGGCCGGTCGACCGCACGGTCGACCGCCAGAGAGCAGCTGCTCTCTGGAAAGTGCCCCGGTCGACCGGGCGGTCGACCGGCAGAGAGCTGAGCTCTCTGTATCCTGGCCACGGTCGACCGGCCGGTCGACTGTTAGCCGGTCGACCAACAGGCCAGTCTGGCTCCCAACGGCTAGTTTTTCTAGCCCTATAAATTGGGGTTTTTGGGGTCTGTTTTTCACAAGATTTGGAGAAGAGTTTTGGGCTAGTTTTGCATACCCATTTCAGTGGTTATATCCACATGTTTTAGAGCTACATTTTCAAATCAAAAGAGTGTTTATCAAGAGTGTTTTTAAAAGTGATTCTTGAGTTTTCCTCCACCATTTCAATCCTAATTTTCTCACACAAACACTTGAGCTATCCATTGCTATATCTTCCTATAGGGATATTTGTTGTGAGAGGATTTTAGGTGATCAAAGTGTTGTGATCACCGAATTTCCATCTTTGCATTTGAGGAGGCGGACTTGCGGGTTCGCGGTGTTTCGAGTTCGCGTGTGAACTCTTTGTTTGAGGTGCGGCCTCGGCAAGCTAGTAGGCTTGCGGTGTGTTCTTGCGGGAACAAGAGAGGGACTAGAGAGTCCAAAGAGCTTGTAGGTGTTGCGACACCAAGTGATCCGGTGGGATCGATTTTAGTGGAAATCCTTCATAGTGTTGAAGGCAGGGACGTAGAGCAAGTATGCTCGAACCTCGAAACAAATCTCTGGTGTTTGCGATTGCTCTCTCTATCTCTTACTTGTCTTTATATCTTGCATGCTAATATTGTCTTTATCTTTATATGCTTGATATATTGTGTGCTTAATTGTTATATGCTTGGGGGTTGTTTGCTAACACTTGTATTCAACCAAGAGAGCCAAGGCGGCACCTCAACTCTTATCTAGAGGAATCTTGAGGAGTTAGTCCAGAGCCCTTCACGGAGAATCCGGCTACACTCTTATGTTATACGTGGTATTTAGTTTAAGTAGTTTAGTTTGCATTAATAAGTTTTTTTATTCCACATTATTGACTATTAGATTAGCCATCACCTATTCACCCCCCCTCTAGGTGATTACAATAGTAATTACCTAACTTGTAGATAATGTATTTATACTTTATATTAAATCAAGAAATGAAAAAATTATTATTTTATTGAATATATTTAAAGGGCAATCATGCATATTCTATTTACAGTGATTTACCAATAATTATCATTTATGAAATAATAATTATAATGATTTACAAATATTACAATTTATTAAATAAAACACAACATATATTTTAGTTACAATATTTTACCAATATTTACAATTTATTAAATAATAGTTATAGTGATTTACCAATGATCATATTTCATTAAATAAAGCAATCAATTAGTTTTCATTCAATAGGATAAAATATAATTTATAAAAAACACTCACATAGCTATTACAAGGACGCAGCTTATTTTTCTACGATCACAACAACTCGAGAATTATCTAAATCGGACTCTACATGCTCTAGATATCAGCGAAACATTTTAATTCAATAAAAATTGGTTAAATCTATAAATAAAAAGATCTATATTGTTAATATAAATATCTAGGGGGTTTTAAGTAAATATACCTTTATTAGGTTAGAAACGGGTTTGGGCTCCTAACGGGTCAGGTTTAGATCTGATACCCAAACCTAATTGACTTAAGTGAAATGGGTTGGTAGGTTATTAGGTTAGTGGATTTGGGTTTGGATTTGGATTTAGATCCATTAGAGAGAGAGGGAGAGAGCGAGAGAGAAAAGAGGGGACCAGGAGGTGGCGGCCAGGGAAACCAGGTGGGTGGCGCGGGTGGCGACGGCTGGCCAGCTAGTCAGGCGGCGCCGCTGGTCCAGGCAGAGGTAGGATAGGGAAAAAGATTTGGGGTGTTTTGGTAGGGATTATGATGAAGAAAATGATGATGTTGATAGAGGAGGAAGGAATGGTGGTAGTGATGATTGGTTAGGTGATGGTTGGTCGGAGAGATAGCCGGAGGAGGGTGTTGGAATAGGAGAAGGAGTTGGGGGGTTGTGGTGGATGAATTGGTGAAGGAGATGGTGGTTGAGGTGATGGAATTTGAGGAACATGCTAATGGAATTAAAGGTGGAAATGGTGGAGAGAGTGAAAGATAGAGAGAGAAATGGAGGGAGCTGACGAAAGTGGTGATGGATAATGATTGGATGGCGTTGGGAGTGTCAGGCATGGGCATGGCCAATGAAAGGGGTAAGGTGTTGGCCCAAGGGTACAATCACCCGGTTTTAGAGTTTTGATGATTACAAAACATATATAGTTATGTGTACTAATCTTGTTTAAGTGTTTAAGTTTGTTTCAGGGTTTTAAGGATTCAAAATGTTTTCTTCCCTAAAAGAAGGTGGTGATTGACTCAAGTTGACTCAATTCGGGATCAAGGATTCAAGATATTCAACGATGCATATAGAAAAGCCCAAATTAAAGATCTTGTAGTCACCTAGAACCATTGTAAGAAATAGTATGTTAAAGAGTTAGGATATGATAAGTTGTGCTCAAGAAAACACACACACACAAATACACTTTTCAAAATATAAGTTTTTTGGTTAGTTGGTTTTGGTGCATGTTTGATTGATATACATGTCTCAAAATATTTCAAATTTTTACATCTAGTTTAAAACGTGTATATCATCCCCTATAGCATGCTGCTTAAACTTCAAACCATTTTAAAATATTTCAAAAATCTTTCAATGTTCAAAAATTTCTTTATATATTCGGTTTTAGGCCTTTACGGTCGACCGGCCCAGTCGACCGGCTCTATTTCAGGCCAGGTCCGGTCGACCGGGCCTTGTGGCCTTAGGCGTGCACGTCTGTGCACGTCTGCCGGTCGACCGGGCCAGTCGACTGACAGACCTTGCGGTCGACCGACTGCAAGACCCTAACTCTCGGGTTTTGTCGGTCGACCGGCCCGGTCGACCGACAGTTCAAAATTTCCTTATTGTTTAGATGGCGGTCGATCGACCAGTCGACCGCAACTAACGGCTCTTTTGCCATGTGGCCTGCCTGTCAACCGGCCCGATCGATCGACAGCCGTCAAAATGCCCCAACGGCTATTTCTTAAAATCTCTTTTGTTTTTAATGATTCCTACAGCTATTGAGTTCCTAGTGGCTAAACTCCACCTTAATAACCTAGAATCTATTATGAATAACATTTATCCATTCCCTATAAATAGAGGTCATTGGTCCCTTATTTTTGATAAGAAAAATCTCCATTGTTTCAAGTTTTTCAAAAGAGAAGAAAAGTTTACTTGCATTTTCAAAAGTTCATTCATTTGCTAAAGTTTTCAGTTGGTTTACAAGTTGTTTTTACTTCTTTATAACTGAAATTTTTCTCACTTTACTTCTTAAGCCAAAAATCATACTCCACTCTATAAGAAGTTGTAAGAGAGAGTTTGTAGTCTTTTGATAACCAAGTGATTATTGTACTTGTGGCTACACTATCTCTGTACTAAAGGAGTGTGATTGAGGAGTTGGGTACTCCCGAGTGATTGTAATCCTTTGTGAAAATTATAGTGGATTGGAAATCCTTCTGGATGAAGGTGGGGACGTAGAGCTGGGTGCTCGAACCTCGAAACAAATCTCTTTGTTTGCGTTTGGTTTACTTGTGACCTTCTCTTTCTGTTCATTCATTTTTATATTGTTGATCTATACTCTTACAACAAGATTGCATTGCGTACCTCAAACTCTTATTTAGAGGAATCACGAGGAATAAGTTCAGAACCTGTTACGGGGTATTCGGCTTATAATCTTATTTTGAGTGATCGTTGCATCATCTCATTTTTAATTTGTGGATTATTTGTATATTGATTAGCACTACACCTATTCACCTCCCCTCTAGGTATAATTTCAATTGGTATTAGAGTTAGAACTCTTGTTTTTGGCTTCACATCCTTAGAGAGATCCTATAATTTGCTAATCACTATTTTCTTATCTTCATTCTTACACTAGTAAAGATGGCCGATAACATTAAGTCCCCTCCTAAATTTGATGGACTCAACTTTCCCATATGGAAAGTTAGGATGAACATATTTTTGCAATCTCTAGGTAGCCGAGTTACTAAGTCTTTGACCAAGTCCTATAGTGCACCCCAAGGTGAGGAGGATACTTGGTCCGATCTTACCTCCTTGGAATTTGAGGCAAACTCAAAGGCTCAAAATGCCTTGCTTTTAGCTTTAAATGAGGATGACATAACACGAGTTATCCATTGCAAATCCGCCTATGAGATTTGGCAACACTTATTGGTCACTCATGAGGGAATGTCACAAGTCAAGAGAGCTAAAATTGATCTCTTGCGTTTTCAATATGAAAGTTTTAAAATGCAAGAAAATGATTCTATTGATGATATGATTACTAAGTTTACTAAAATCACAAATGCTCTTTCTTCACTAGGTGATGTAATTGACAATGACCAAAAGGTGCGTAAGGTGATTCGTGCTCTCCCTCCATCATGGAAAATCAAAGCTACCACCTTAAAGGAATTGAACGACAAGGATGGGATGGAGCTCATAAGTCTTATTGGTAATCTTAAGACTCATGAGATAAAGAAAAAGGTTAGAGAGGAAACCGTGCCTTAAAAGAATAAGTCTATTGCTTTCAAGTCTACCTCCAACATCTCCGATGATGAAGAAGATGAAGAGAACGATGAAGAACTATCTCTTCTTGTGAGAAATGTAAAAAGAATGTATCACAAGAAAAGGCTCAACCATAGAAGGCGATGGAAGGGAAGAAGAAGAAGAAGAAAATTATATGCTACAACTGTCGGAAACCTGGACACATCATGGCCGAATGTCCAGATTTCATGAACAAGGTATCTTCCTCCATGAAGTAAAAGAAGCTGTTTGTAAAGAAGGCATTCAAAGCCACTTGGGATTCAGAAAGTGAATCCGAAGATGAAGTTGACACGGCTAATATGTGTTTTATGGTAAACACACGTGAGGTAACTCCCGAAACATCCTATGATGATAGTGAAATAAGTAAAGAAGAGCTATTACAAGCTTTCATTGAACTTTCAGAAAATTATGATGCTAAGAAGAAAGAATGTTTGAAATTGAAAAAGGAAAATGATATGCTTAATAATTATATTACTATTATTACAAGAGAAAAAGATGATTTATCTTTCACTATTATTTCAACACAAAGAGATTTTGATGCTTATAGAGTTTCATGCAAAGATAAATATCCTAAAATTGATGAAAACAAGATTTCTTTGTTAAAACTAAATAAGTGATTTGGGAAATGTTTTAAAAGAATGTGCTTTTAACAATTCTAAACTAAAAGAAATGTTTTCAAAGGAACACTTGCTCACTTCACATGTCCAACATAATAAACCATCACATGCTAAAATTCCACATGTTCATCATGCCAATGCATCACATGTCAATCATGCTAAAACACCACATGTTCACAAATCACATGTTCATAAAGCACATGGTCATTATACGTTTAAATATGGGAAAATTTATAAATGTACCTATTGTGGTCGAAATGATAATTTAGCCAAATTTTATTATGATCATATAAATAGTATGAATAATCATGTTTGGGTTCAAAACACTAACGTTTTAGGACCCAAGAAAATGTGGGTACCAAAATCAACCATTCAATCATTTGATATAGGTACACACCAAGACTCAAAGACGTAGAGAGCGATGGTACTTTGATAGTGGTTGCTCACGGCATATGACATGGGATATCAACAATTTTGCAACCCTATCAAGATATG
The DNA here is from genome assembly GCA_038442645.1 of Agave tequilana. NCBI lineage: Eukaryota > Viridiplantae > Streptophyta > Magnoliopsida > Asparagales > Asparagaceae > Agave > Agave tequilana. The sequence continues at coordinate 50,785 of JAVJIF010006988.1, read as the reverse complement.
TTGAAGGTGGCACCTCACCTTCGGGGATGACTCCAAGGGCACCGTAATCGGTATAGGTAACATCAAGATTGGTACATCTCCTTTGATTGAAAATGTAGTTCTTGTTGATGGGCTTAAACATAATTTACTTAGTATTAGTCAACTATACGATCGTGGTTCCAAAGTTATTTTTGATGAATCTTCTTGCAAAATTTATAATTGTAAAACCAATGAATGCATTCTCACTGGATTTCGTGAAAATAACGTTTACATTATTCATATGCTTAATTTGGATTGCACTACAAAATATTTAAATGCTTTTGATGAGATTTCATGGTTATGGCATAGAAGATTAGGCCATGCTTCTTTTGATCATATTTCTAGAATCAATTCTAAGGAATCGGTGAAGGATATTCCTCTTTTGAAGTTTGAGAAGGACCGAATTTGTGATGCGTGCCAACTTGAGAAATAAACCAAGTCCTCTTTCAAACCAATCAAGGATATCATGACATCTAGGCCATTAGAATTGATTCACATGGATCTATTTGGACCAACTAAAACTAAAAGTTTAAATGATAATAGATATGTATTTGTTTTAGTTGATGATTTCTCTCGGTTCACGTGGATTTTCTTTTTGGAGCATTAAGATCAAACTTTTTTGCATTTTAAGATTTTTCGAAAACGGGTTGAAAAAGAAAAAGGTCTTTCGATTTTACGCATAAGGAGTGATAGAGGTGGTGAGTTTGTCAACCAACTCTTTATGACTTATTGCAATGATAATGGAATTAAGCATGAAATATCATGTCCTAAAACTCCACAACAAAATGGAGTCGTTGAACGGAAGAATAGAACTCTTCAAGAAATGGATAGGACCATGATAAGTGAATACGGGCTCCCTCAATATTTATAGGCCGAGGTCGTAAATACCGCATGCAATATATCAAACCGAATTTACCTTTATAAAAATACCTCCAAAACTTCCTTTGAAATGTATCATTTGAGAAAACTAAATGTTTCGTATTTTAAAGTTTTTGGATACAAATATTTTGTTTTGAACACCAAAGATAATTTGGGAAGATTTGATGCTAAGGCTTTTGAAGCAATTTTTTTTGGTTACTCTAGCACTAGTAAAGTATATAGAGTATTTAATAAATCTTCACTTACTATTGAAGAATCTATGCATGTTAAGTTTGAAGAGTCTAATGCTTTTGTAAAGAATATTGTAGAGATTGACTCTTTAGGTGAAGACATGGAGAAAATATCCTTGATGGACTCACCCATCCAAGAAGACAAGTAAGAACCAAATGGTGATATTCAAAAGGATGATGTGGAAGGTCAAAAGGATGAAGTGGAACCATTACAACCACTTTCTAAAGATTGGAGATACGCTACATATCATGCCAAAGATCTTATCATAGGTGATGTATCAAAGGGGGTAACCACTCGCTCCAAACTCCATGACTTGTGTGGGTATTATGCATTCATATCTCATTTTGAAACCAAAAACATCCTCGAAGCCGAGGGTGACTCATATTGGCTGCTTACTATGCAAGAAGAGCTCAATCAATTTAAGCGCAACCAAGTTTGGCATCTTATTCCTAGACCCCATGATAGATCAATTATTGATACTAAGTGAATTTTTAAGAATAAGTTGGATGAGTCAGAAAATATTGTTAGGAATAAAGCTAGGTTAGTGGCCCAAGGTTACACCCAAGTTGAAGGGATCGACTTTGAGGAGACCTTTGCACCCGTAGCACGGCTTGAAACCATACAGATCACACTAACTTATGCATCCTATAAAAATTTCAAACTTTTCCAAATGGATGTAAAAAGTGCATTTTTAAATGGTGTTATTGAAGAGGAAGTATATGTTAAACAACCCCCCAGTTTTGTTGATCATATACATTCAGATTTTGTTTTCAAATTAGATAAGGCTTTGTATGGTTTAAAACAAGCTCCAAGAGCTTGGTATGAAAGACTTTCTTCCTTTCTGATATCAAATGATTTTATTAAAAGCAAAGTAGACACCACTTTATTTACTAAACATGTTAGTAGTGACATTCTTATTGTACAAATCTATATTGATGATATTATCTTTAGTTCTACTAATGAATCTCTTTGCAAGGAGTTTGAATCTTGTATGCAGCATAAATTTAAAATGTCTATGATGGGTGAATTGAACTATTTTCTTGGACTTCAAATCAAACAAAAGAATGATGGGATCTTCATAAGTCAAGTCAAGTACACTAAGGAACTCATCAAGAAATTTGGACTTGAAGGCTCAAAAACTTGCAACACTCTCATGGCTACCACTACCAAGCTTGACAAGGATGACCAAGGTAAGAGTGGAGATATAAAATTATATAGAAGCATGATTGGTAGTTTATTGTGTTTGATGGCTAGTAGGCCGGATATTATGTTTAGTGTGTGTCTTTGTGCTAGATTCCAATCTTACCCTAAAGAATCCCACTTGATTGCGGTAAAACGCATTATTCAATACCTTCAGGGCACTATTGGAATGGGTCTATAGTATCCGAAGACCGGACAATTCTCAATGACGAGTTTTTCGAATGCCGACTATGCAGGTTGTAGAGTGGATAGGAAGAGTATTAGTGAAACATGTCAATTTCTCGGTAATTGTCTTGTTTCATGGTCTTCCAAGAAACAAAATTCGGTAGCCCTCTCAACCGCCGAGACAGAATATGTTGCGGCAGGGGCATGTTGTGCTCAAGTTCTTTGAATGAAACATACTCTCCTTGATTATGATTTGCATTATGACCATATTAAAATATTTTGTGATAATACTAGTACTATTCATATGACTAAGAATGCAAATCAACATAGTAAGACCAAACACATCGAGATTAGATATCACTTTCTTAGAGATCATTATGAGAAAGGTGATATTGAAATTGATTATGTTTCCACTGATTTTCAACTTGCCGATATTTTCACTAAACCACTCGATTATAATAGATTTTCCTTCATTTGTGGTGAATTAAATGTTTGTGTTATGGATTCCTAAATTTTTTACAAACTCTTTTCAAATATTTTTTTTCTTGTTTTTTGACCCTTTTTGATGCATGACAAAAAGGGGGAGAAAGATTTATTGTTATTATTGGTTATTGTTGAGTTATTGTTATTGTTTCTCATGCAAACTTTGCTACATTTATATATAGCATGATTTGAGAGGGAGCTTCCAAGCTCCTTTTCCCATTTTTTTGTTACATAACTCATATGTTTGTCATCATCAAAAATGGGGAGATTGTTGGCCCAAGGGTACAATCACCCAGTTTTAGAGTTTTGATGATTACAAAACATATATAGTTATGTGTACTAATCTTATTTAAGTGTTTAAGTTTGTTTCAGGGTTCTAAGGATTCAAGATGTTTTCTTCCCTAAAAGAAGGTGGTGATTGACTCAAGTTGACTCAATTCGGGATCAATGATTCAAGATATTCAACGATATATATGGAAAAGCCCAAATTAAAGATCTTGTAGTCTCCTAGAACCATTGTAAGAAGTAGTATGTTAAAGAGATAGGATATGATAAGTTGTGCTTAAGAAAACACACACACAAATACACTTTTCAAAATACAAGTTTTTTGATTAGTTGGTTTTGGTGCATGTTTGATTGATATACATGTCTCAAAATATTTCAAATTTTTACATCTAGTTTAAAACATATATTTCATCCCCTATAGCATGATGTTTAAACTTCAAACCATTTAAAAATATTTCAAAAATCTTTTAAAGGTCAAAATTTTCTTTATATATTCTGTTCCAGGCCTTTACGGTCGACCGGCCCGATCGACCGGCTCTATTTCAGGCCAGATCGGTAGACCGCACGGTCGATCAGGCCTTGTGGCCTTGGGCGTGCACGTCTGTGCACGTCTGCCGGTCTATTGGGCCAGTCGACTGACAGACCTTGCGGTCGACCGACTGCAAGACCCTAACTCTCGGGTTTTGTCAGTCGATCGGCCCGGTCGACTGACAGTTCAAAATTTCCTTATTGTTTAGACGGCGGTCAATCAGACCAGTCGACTGCAGCCAACGACTATTTTGCCATGTGGCCTGCCGTTTGACCGGCCCGGTCGACCGACAGCCGTAAAAATGCTCTAAAGGCTATTTCTTAAAATCTGTTTTGTTTTTAATGATTCCTACAGCTATTTCTGAGTTCCTAGTGGCTAAACTCCACCCTAATGACCTAGAATCTATTATGAATGGCATTTATTCATTCCCTATAAATAGAAGTCATTGGTCCCTTGTTTTTGATAAGAAAAATCTCCATTGTTTCAAGTTTTTCAAAAAGAGAAGAAAAGTTTACTTGCATTTTCAAAAGCTCTTTTATTTGCTAAAGCTTTCAGTTGGTTTACAAGTTCTTTGTACTTCTTTACAACTGAAATTTTTCTCACTTTACTTCTTGAGCCAAAAATCATACTCCACTCTATAAGAAGTTGTAAAAGAGAGTTTGTGGTCTTTTGATCACCAAGTTATTATTGTACTTGTGGCTATACTACCTCTGGACTATAGGAGTGTGATTGAGGAGTTGGGTACTCCCAAGTGATTGTAATCCTTTGTGAAAATTATAGTGGATCGGAAATCCTTCTGGGTGAAGACGGGGACATAGAGCTGGGTGCTCGAACCTCGAAACAAATCTCTTTATTTGCGTTTGGTTTACTTATGCCTTTCTCTTTCTATTCATTCACTTTCATATTGTCAATCTATACTCTTACAACAAGATTGCATTGCGCACCTCAAACTCTTATTTAGAGGAATCTCGAGGATGAAGTTCAGAACCCGTTACGGGGTATTCGGCTTCTAATCTTACTTTGAGTGATCGTTGCATCATCTCATTTTTAATTTGTGGATTATTTGTATATTGATTAGCACTATACCTATTCACCCCCTCTAAGTGTAATTTCAGATGGCAGAGGTGAGGTGAGGCTGCTGTTAGGGGATATGGGTTTTGATTATAAGAAGAGGAAGGAGAAGATTAGAGAAAGATTGAAAATTTATTAGAGAGTGAGGGAGATTAAGAGAGATAAAGGGGATGAATGAGGGAAAAGTCAGTTGGTTATGTTAGTGGGGAGTCGGTGGAGAATGGTGTAGAAGAAGGGAGAGGAAGATAAATAGAAATTGTATTTTTATATTTATTATTTAATTAATATTTTAATTGGTTAAAATTTGCCTAGTTCCGAATGATTCTCAAAATTTTATGAAATAATAAATATTATCTGGAGAAATAATGTGAAATCAGATTTAAGAAATTCAGTTTGATTTGCAAGTTAAAAATCCTGGAATGTATCAGCGATACCGGTCGACACCGGTTCGACCGGATTTTTGATTAATTCAGAAAAATTCTCAAAAATATACTAAAGTTAAAATATAATTTTGAAGAGAAATTTGAAAATAGATTTTTGAAATTTAACTCCATTTGTGAATTAAAAATCATAGAGTCAATTATCGATATCGGTCAACACCAAATTCGGAGATTTTCCAAAATAATTCAGAAAAATTTCAGAAAATTCTAAAAAATTTAAAATATTAGTAAATAATATCTCAAACTGAAAGTGATTCAATCTAATAATGAAAGGTCAAATTAAATTTGTACATCATATCGAGCACTGATACTGTGACACGTACATCTAAAGTCGAGGCGTTAACCTATAGGGGTGAATAGGTGTAATGCAAATCTAATCGTCAATAATGCGAAAAATATAACAATTATGAATGAATGATGTAAACAGTCAACTCAACAAAGCTGGATTCCCTATGAAGGGCTCTAGAACCTCTCCTCTATATTCCTCTAGACAATGAGTTGAGGTGCTCAATTTTCTTCTTGATTGAGAGAGTGAAAACTGACAAGTATAGATAATGCTAGCAATTAATAGTAAGGAAAAATGAGAGAAAAACACAAGCGTAAGCAATGGCAAGTAGAGGAGAGCAAGAGAGAGAGAAATTCAAATATAAAAGATTTCTTTCGAGGGTCACGCACAAAGCTCTACATCCCCGCTTTCACCGCGTGAAGGGTTTCCACTATCCACTAAAGATCTTTCTACAAAAGAGTCTCCATAATGAAATTACAATGGTCTACACAAGACTGGAGTATACAACTCCAACTCTCAATCCTCTACACAAGAGGTAGCACAAAGCCAATGAGGTTTACAAACTCTTGGTGGTCACAAAGATCACAAATACTCTCTTTTATAACTTTCTATAATATACGATGAGAAGTGAGCCTTAAGAAGTTTGTGAGAGGAAAAGATTTAGTTGAAATGATGAATTTAAGAGCTGAAAACTTATAGAAATTGTTTGAAAATGAGAGCACTTGAAGAAAGAAAACTAGAAAACTTTCTCTTTTGAATAAACTTGATTTTCAAAATATTTCCCAATATATATATATATATATATATATATATATATATATATATATATATATATATATATATATATATATATATGTGTAATTCTCCCCAAATGAACAATATATATAGGCAAGTGATAAACATTGTTAGTATAGCTTATCAGGTTATCAGGAAAGAGATTAAGTCTAAAAAAGAGAAATACCCATTGGAGAATAAGTTAAAAACCCCATATTTTAAAAAACAGCCATTACTGTAGCTCTGACAGAACTTTGGTCGACTGGCCGGTCGATCGATAGTTCAAATTTTGAACTATCCGTTGACTTCAGTCGATCGCCCGGTCGACCGATCTCAACAGAGACAAAACATGTGTCGCGCGGTTGACCACCCGGTCGACCATTAGGTTCACCGGTCGACCAGTCGGTCGCCCGAGAAACATGCACAGCATGCACATAACTGGCCATGTGGCCCGGTCGACCGGCTGGTCGACCAACTTGGCCTAAAAACATATTTTCAGGTATATTTTGAAATAAAACTCATTTTTAATTATTTTGTATTGGTTAGAAAAGTGATTTGACAATACATAGGCTATGGGATACATGATAAAAACATGATATATAAATTTGAAAAAAAATATGAGACATGTATCAAACACCAGACTTTATAGAATACCAAAACGAGAAAACTAGATATGAATACTTATATTTTGAAAACTTGTATATTTTTTGTTTGTGACTTTCTGAGCATCAATTCTATATTCTATACTTTAAACATTCTATTTTCTTACATGTGCTCATATGTCTTCAAGCAATCTTCAAGAGGGCTTCTTTAAATATAAATCTTGATTGCAAACTTGAACCCTTTCCTTGAGTGATTTTGAGAATATAGTTCCTTTCTTTTGAGGAAGAATTTACACCAAAATGTCTTTTGAATCTGAAATATATAAAACATTTAAACTTGATTAGTACCGAATAACTTCATGTGGTTTGTAATCATCAAAAAAAAAACCGGAGAGTATATCTTTCGGCCAACAAAATGATCATGCCTCTTTCGTATTAGAAATATAAACATGAGATCCTAGTAGTTACAAGGAAGTGATCGAGACAGATGACCATGGCAAGTGGAATACAGGCATGGAGCAAAAGATAGAGTCATTGGACAGAAATCAAACATGAAAACTGGTAGATCTTTCAAAGGACTTCAAGGCAATAGGTTGCAAATGAGTCTTTCATAAGAAGGACAATGAGCAGTACAAGGCAAGGTTAGTTGTCAAGGGATATGCTCAGAAAGAGGATATTAACTACAATTAAATTTTTTCTCATGTAGTCAAGATACGTCTATTCGGATGTTATTGATGATGTAGCTCAGTTTGATCTAGAATTGGAGCAAATGGATATCAAAATCACGTCTCTGCATGGTGAGTTAGAGGAGGAGATATGCATGAAGCAACCTGAAAGTTACATTTAGCAAGGTTAAAAAATAAGGTGTCTTTTAACTAAGTCTCTCTATATACTTAAGCAGTCTCACAGGCAGTGATACAAGCAGTTCGACTCTTTTATGATCAAGAATGGATATAATCGATGTGAGTATGACAGTTGTGTCTATTTCAAGCTGATAGGTAGTAAAAAGTGCATATTTATCACTACATTTACTATCACATTTTCATATTTATTCCTATAATTATGCACTATTACTAATATTTTATTATTTATTGTGTGCAGGCCTTGAGTAATAAAAAATAAAGAAATAAAAGCTTAAATGAAGCCCAGAAGCTCAAAAGAAGCCCATGTCCAAGCCCAATGCAAAGTTGCAATTACCAAGTACAAAAGTTGCAATTATTAAAAGAAGAGGAAAAGGATAAGATGAGATGGACTTCTACTCAACCCTAATTGCTTGCAGGACAAGGCTAAAGATAAAAGAAGAAGAGTGCAAAGATAAAAATTCAAAAAATTCGGATTCAGACTGTACACGTTTTAGTATTCAGATCATAACTTTTGCTACAGATATGCAAATCCGATGATTCAAGATGCTCCAAAAAGAAGACTTGAAGGCCTACAACTCTTCTACAACTCTTATTTTGATCAAACTTTTCAATTCTGTGAGCAGATAAGACATTTTCAGCGATCAACATAATAATAAGTTGCAGGACAGATTTGAACTTCTATGGATAAGTCAAAACAAGTTTGGAGATAAAAGAGGAATTCAAATTCAGAGATATTTTGCACCTCTTATCTTCATACGCTTCTTATCCTCTAGTTTTCTCCTATAAATACCCCTGCATAGCAACAGAGGAAGGGCAGATCTCATACAGTCCAGCATAGTACAGAGCCAAATCTAGGGTTTCTTAGGCTAGTTATAGTTTAGGTTTTTATTTTTCCTTTTTGTAATTTTTATTTTTTTTATGTAACTGAGAGTGGAGGATGCTTTCATGGAGGAAGGAGTTCATGCTTGTACTGAGGTGACATCGGTGTAAGTCAAACTTTTCTTCCATTGTTAATAAAATCTACTCAATGTTTGTTTTTGTTATTCTTGTTTTATTTTATTGTTTCTCTATTCTTGTTTTATTTTATTCTCTCAGATGTCTTGCAAACCATGAGAACTGATCGCTTCGAGACTGCTTAGCCGAACAAGTGCCCTTGATGGCCTATGGTGATGAACAGATCCTATATGCCATGCTTGAATGCCTTCAAAGACAAGGTAAGTCGTTGCAACAGTTCAAAGGTAAACAGGCTGAAGAGGTAGGTATGTGTTCTTTTTAGTTTTTAGTTTTTAGTTTCCTTTCTTTTATTTTTAGTGTAAACCACATCTTTCCAATTTCTTTCACACTTCTCATTGTAAATACCATTGTAAATAACAAAATAAATAAAAAAAAGATAACTTACTAAATAAGCTTCCATCGCTAGTCCCTCCCTGAGGATCACGACCCGCATAGCCATTGCTACAGCGGATAGAATTGAGCACCTTGCACATCTTTATTTCTAAATCTAAAATTCTGTATTTTTGTGTGCAGGTAAAATCTCAATCAAATTTTGGCGCCATTGTCGGGGAAGGAACGGCACGATTTTCTCAAACTAATTATTTTTTTATTCTTTCTGTTTGCAGATTCAGAGAATAGGAAAACTAAGCAGCAGCGAGGACACATAGCAACTCTGTGCCTCTGCCCTCGAAGGCAAAGCATCAGAGCGTACTTCAGAGCCGCGGGTCCGCGGCAAAAGCCGCGTTTCCGCGGCCTGAGTAGTTCACTACTCATAAAGTTTTCTGCAGGTTGCTCAGAATTGCAAATACTGCTTACTGCTGTGATAAATTTTCTCTGTGATCATTCTGCAACTGATAATTAATAACATTAACCCATTTGTTGATAATAAAAAAAAATTTAGACTCTTGCATTTAGGGCACGTGTCTATTTTAATTTTTTAATTCTGTTGAAGAGTGCTGGCGACAAGGTACGTCTGCATTGCATATAGATTAGGAAACACTCTTAGCTGTTTACTGCTTTTTGAGTGATTACTTTTCTACTGCTTTACACATACACAAAAATATCTTAAGGGCATAACCCATAAACAAGATAAGGTGGGGATTTCATCACCCTTTCTTGGCCCACAAATCATATCCGTCACACTCACAACCCTAACCTTAAGTAAAATTTGACTAGACGTTGGCCCTAGGTTAACTCGGACTCAATAGGAGATTGACCTAAGGAGGAAAATTGTTCGAAATTAACTCTTGTCAAATCGGTGTCTAGGCAGGGGATTGAAGGCCGAAAGCCCGAAGAACGGTGGTTATTTAATTACGGAACATCTCTGACGGAAAACCTCCCACTGGTCTTGCCACCTACCTGGCCGATTAGCTTGCGATTAACGTCGACAATAGACCTCCTAAGGACAGTCTAAAGTTAGGAGTCGTCTAGGTCAAGGATAACCCTAGAATAGGATTTTTTGTTTGTTTTTCTTTTTTGGTTGATTGGGTGAACTTGTTTGCTAATTGTGCATGCCCGCTTGGTCGAGAGACCCACTTACATCCAGGTTAACTAGGACTAGTTCACCACCCGAGCAAAAGCCCAACTCACACATGGCACAACCGCCGTCACTCCAAGATAGGATCTATCCTATCAGGACCTCTCTTCCTTCTTGCATCAAGCTTACCGATGAAGGTGTTGAACCATTTGAGCTTAAGCCACAATACATCAACACCCTTCCCAAATTTCATGGACTTGAATCCGAGGATGCATACTTCTTCATAAGGGAATTTGAGGAAGTATGTCTCATGATGAATATTCCTAAGTTGGGAAAAGATGACATCAAGCTTAGGTTTGTCCCCTTTGCTTTGAAGGATTTAGCAAAGAAATGGCTCTACAGTCTAGAGGTAGGTTCTATATCTTCTTGGGATAATTTCGTTAAGGCCTTCTTAAAGAAATTTTATCCCGTTTATAAGACTGCACTGATTAGGAAGAACATCTTACAGTTTAAGCAAACAGCCAATGAGCCTTTTTGGAAATATTTCGAACGTTTTAAGGACCTCCTTCCCAATGCCCCCACCATCTTCGGCAGGCTGTACTTATTGTCAAGATATGAACCATGTGTTTGAGGAATGTCCTGTCTTCATCGCGCATCAAAGCTTGCCTGAACATATGAGTGCGGCCTTCACAAGGCCCGCCAACAATCCGTATTCGCCCACCTACAATCCCGGTTGGAGAAACCATCTCAATTTTTCATGGGGCCCAAGCAACAATGATCAAATTAGGCCCAAATTCTCCAATAATTTTCAAAATCCGCCCTATCAACAAAATTTTCCTAGTCAAAATCCTCCACAATCTTTCCAAAATTCGCAAATAGAAACAAGACTCTCAAATTTGGAAAGAAAGATGGACACTCTAGTTAAAAACCACGACACGCTGGCTCAAGTCTTAACTAGGATAGAGATCTAATTGAACCAGCAAGAGAGACAGAGGGGTACCCTACCGAGTCAACCATTGCCAAATCCTAGGAATCCTAGGCCAGCCAATGAGGCTCAAGACCCAAACCAGTGTCACATGGTTCATACACTCAGATCGGGGAAACAAGTTGATAATCAAGTATCCATGCCACAGGATCCATCTCAGTCCTCCATTCCATCTAGCTCCACTCCTCCACCTAGCTCCAATGAAACTGAAGTTGAAAAGTCAGCAGGTCAGGTGCACCAGCCTATAGCTCCATTTCCAAATAGGCTTAGAAGCAACAACACTGCACATATGGAGAAATTATTAGAGGAGTTCAATCAAGTTAGGCTCAACATCCCACTTCTTGATGCAATCCAACAGGTCCCTAGTTATGCCAAATTCCTTAAGGACATGTGCACCAAGAAAAGAAAGACTAATGTGCCTAAGAAGGTTTTTCTAGCCACTAACATTAGTGAGCTATTGTCCAACCAGATCCCTGTTAAGTATAAGGACCCTGGTTGCCCCACTATCTCTTGCACCATAGGTCGAGCCGAAATCAATCGAGCACTCCTCGATTTAGGAGCTAGCATCAATCTGCTCCCTTTCTCCGTATATCAACAACTTGAATTAGGTGAACTCAACCCAACCCAAGTTACTATTCAGTTGGCTGACCGCTCAATCAAAGTTCCTAAAGGAGAGATCAATGACGTCCTCATAAGGGTGGGAGAATTCATTTACCCAGTCGATTTCATTGTTTTAGAGACACAACCTGTGTCTAATCCTAGGTCCCAAACTCCCGTCATCTTAGGAAGACCGTTCCTAGAAACTGCAAATGCAATTATAAATTGTAGAAATGGATCCATGAGATTGACTTTTGGGGATATGACCAAGGAAGTCAATGTTTTCAACCTAGGTAAGCATCCCTACGATGTGACCGACCAACCCTTTGAGGTTAACTTCATTGAAAACATGACGAGTGAGCACAATGAGGAGATTACACTAGAGTCAGAGGAAGAGGAAGACATAGAATCAAGTGATCTCAGCCTTGATGAGATCGAATGGAAATCAAATCAGAGTTCTATAGAGTTGGGAGATTCTAGCTTAACACCTCCACCCATCGAGCCACCTCCTTCTTTGGAGTTAAAAGCCTTGCCTAAACATCTTAAGTACGCCTACCTAGGTGAACAAGAGACGTTACCGGTCATAGTTGCATCTAATTTGACTAATAGGCAAGAGGATGACCTACTGGCAACCTTTAGGAGACATAGGGAAGTCATTGGTTGGACTATGGCAGATATCAAGGGACTGAGCCCTACGATAGTCCAGCATCGTATCCATCTAGAGGAAGGGGTTAGACCGAAGAGGGATCCACAGCGTAAGCTAAACCCACTTATGCAGGAGGCTGTACAAGCCGAAATAGTAAAACTGTTAGATAATGGGATCATTTATCCCATTTCCGATAGCGAATGGGTTAACCCAATGCATGTGGTCCCTAAGAAGTCCAGCTTTACTGTGGTAGAAAATGACAAGCATGAGTTAGTGCAAACACGATTGCCTACCAAGGTTAGAGTATGCATAGACTACCACAAGTTGAACGCCACCACTAGGAAAGATCATTTTTCCCTCCCGTTTATCGACCAAATGCTGGAAAGATTAGCCGGTTATGAGTATTACTGTTTCTTGGATGGTTATTCAGGGTATAACCAAATCCCTATAGCGCCGGAGGACCAAGAAAAGACAACGTTCATGTGCCCATTTGGGACATTTGCCTACCGTCGAATGCCTTTCGGCTTATGTAACGCCCCAGCCACATTCCAACGTTGTATGTTAAGCCTGTTTTCTGATATGGTCGAGCGTTTCTTAGAGATTTTCATGAACGACTTCTCCGTCTATGGGAATTCATTTGACCAGTGTCTCCATCACTTGGAGCTAGTGCTGAATAGGTGCACCGAAAAGAACTTGACCCTCAATTGGGAAAAGTGTCACTTCATGGTGCAGCATGGGATTGTCCTAGGTCATGAGATATCTAGGGAAGGGATTAAGGTAGACAAGGCCAAGGTGGAGATCATAGCCAAACTTTTACTTCCACGATGCGTGAAGGACATTCGGTCTTTCTTAGGACACCTGGGTTTTATCGTAGGTTCATTAAGGATTTTAGCAAAATTGCTAGACCCCTTACTAACTTTCTAGCTAAAGACGTGCCCTTCATCTTTGATGATAGGTGCCATAGTGCGTGGGAAAAATTGAAAGTGGAACTTATCTCTGCTCCTATCATCTCACCTCCGGACTGGTCCAAACCTTTTGAGATCATGTGCGATGCATCAGATTTTGCGATAGGTGTTGTCTTAGGACAACGTAAGGATAACAAGCAGCATGTGATATACTATTCGAGTAGGACGATAAATGATGTCCAAATGAATTATACTACAACCGAGAAGGAATTCTTGACAGTAGTGTTCGCTTTGGAGAAATTCTGCCCATACCTACTTGGGACTAAGACCACGATTTTCACTGACCATTCTGCACTTCGATACCTTATGCTTAAAAAAGATGCGAAGGCCCGACTCATTCGTTAGATCCTTCTCCTTCAAGAATTCGATCTCGAAATTCGAGATAAAAAAGGTGTCGAAAATGTCATAGCAGACCATCTCTCTCGTGTGCCAAACGCACCTTCTGACGAACTGCCCATCAGTGACAATTTTCCCGATGAACAACTTCTAGCTATCTCTAAGGAGCCATGGTTTGCTGACATAGTAAATTACTTAGTGACAAACCAAACACCACCTAATTGGTCAAAACAGGATAGATACCGATTCTTGTCTCAAGTCCGGTATTACATGTGGGAAGATCCTTATCTTTTCAAATATTGTAGCGGCCAAATCATTAGGAGATGTGTCCCCGACGAGGAAACTAGAAGCGTTCTAACTTTTTGTCATGAGTTCGCTTGCGGTGGACACTTTGGTCCACGCAAAACTGCCGAAAAGATCCTGCAAAGTGGCTTTTATTGGCCAACTGTGTTCAAAGACGCATTCGAGTATTGCAAAACTTGCACAAGATGTCAAATGATAGGAAGAATTTCCAAACGAAATATGATGCCCCTAAATCCAATTCTAGAAGTAGAACTTTTCGATGTCTGGGGCATCGATTTTATGGGACCCTTCCCTAATTCGTTTGGGCACCAATACATCTTGTTGGCCGTAAACTACGCATCAAAATGGGTTGAAGCCGTCCCTTGCAAGACAAATGACAACAAAGTTGTTGTCAAATTCTTGAAAGAAAATATTATCTCGCGCTTTTGAACCCCTCGAGCCATCATTAGTGACAATGGCACGCATTTTTGCAATAGAACTTTTGAAGCTCTTATGCGAAAATACGTCATAACTCACAAGTTGTCTACGCCCTACCATCCTCAAACTAGCGGACAGGTAGAAGTTTCCAATAGGCAAGTCAAGCTCATCTTAGAGAAAACTGTGAATCAGAATAGGAAGGACTGGTCCACCAAACTGGTGGATGCCCTATGGGCATATAGGACTGCCTTTAAGACGATTCTAGAAATATCTCCCTACAGACTAGTCTTTGGAAAGGCTTGCCACCTTCCTGTTGAGCTAGAGCACCGGGCCCTATGGGCAATTGAGCAGCTAAATTTCGATCTAGATAAGGCCGGTGAGCTTCGGAAATTGCAAATTTCTGAACTAGAGGAATTAAGGAATGAAGCATACGACAATGCGAAGATTGGGAAGGATAGGGTTAAGGTTTTTCATGATAAGCTCATCACGAGAAAAACTTTTATCCAAGGACAAAAAGTTTTACTCTATAACTCTAGATTTCATCTCTTTCCCGGCAAATTGAAGTCAAGATGGACAGGGCCCTTCATTATTAAGACTGTGTTTCCACACGGAGCCATAGAGATCTACGATCCCAAAAATGGCAATGCATTCAAGGTAAATGGTCAGCGTCTTAAAATCTTTTTGGAGACAGTACCGGAAGTAAATGCAGCCATGGGTCTTTTTGACCCACTGTATCGGTAACTATATCTTTCTGCCAGTTCATGCATTCATGCATTTCATTCATACATTAGGGACAATGCATGAAACAAGTGTGGGGGAAGGGTATGTAATATATATATATATATATAAAAAAATAAAAAAATATTTTTCTCTTTATTTGTTCTAACATTTCTAACATTAAAAAACAATATAAATAAAAAAAATTTTATAAAAAGGACAGTATTTTGACTTATTTTTTGAAAGAAACGTAAGTTTGTTTTAAGGATTAGGAAAATCATGATTAGGATTTCTAAAGACTTGGTCAAAATAAATAAATTGTTTAAATTTTAGGTATAGGAGGAGAAATTGAATAAGTAATTAGTCTTGATTTTTACCTTAATGAAATGTGCATACCTAATGTATATCTAGATGTCTAAGACAAAGACCCTTGTGCCTCATATATATATATATATATATATAAAATTTATTATCAATCACTAATTAAGCTGGATACATGTGCCTCATGAAGCATAAGTATTCACGCCTAAAGGTGAGTTAATAAATAAAATCCTTAGTTTTGTGGCTTAGTTCACTCGAATTTGAGTCCGTGGGGAGTTTTCTCACCCGGTGCCCTAAAACCAACCGGCTTGGGAGACACCGACTTTAAGTTCGCTACATGGGTGGATTAGAAAACCTAAGAAAACTAAGAAAAATTACTTATATATGTACTAACACATCTAATAGTCAATTAGTTAGGTATGAGGGCCTCAAGAAGCCTTGATACTTACACGAAAGAAAATTAGATGAGTTATATATATTAAAAAAAAATAATAATAGTAATAATAATTATGAGGCATGAGAGTCCAAGTTAAGGAATTCTTAGATTCACAAGGGTGCGTATGATTTTTGGTAACGAAAAAGACTATACAAACATTCAATTTTAATCCTTACCTAAAATGAATAACAATTCACTTTATTAAGACTAAGTTTAAGAATGAATAAAAATGATAATCCTAAAACTTATAGACTACTTAGTCTCTTCAAATATAATTCGAATATTCTCCTTTTTATGGATTTTGTGGGTGTAATCCGCTGAAAACCCTCACGAGACAACACTCGTCCTTTAGGGTAACCTAGGGGTTTAACGGCTTGTTGCACATGCTAAGTGCAATCGTGATTCCTACGAAAGTGAGTTAGGATAGATTAATTTTTCTTTTCTTTTGATTTTTACTCAAGGACGAGCAAAAAGATAAGTGTGGGGGTGTGATAGGTAGTAAAAAGTGCATATTTATCACTACATTTACTATCACATTTTCATATTTATTCCTATAATTATGCACTATTACTAATATTTTATTATTTATTGTGTGCAGGCCTTGAGTAATAAAAAATAAAGAAATAAAAGCTTAAATGAAGCCCAGAAGCCCAAAAGAAGCCCATGTCCAAGCCCAATACAAAGTTGCAATTACCAAGTGTAAAAGTTGCAATTATTAAAAGAAGAGGAAAAGGATAAGATGAGATGGACTTCTACTCAACCCTAATTGCTTGCAGGACAAGGCTAAAGATAAAAGAAGAAGAGTGCAAAGATAAAAATTCAAAAAATTCGGATTCAGACTGTACACGTTTTAGTATTCAGATCATAACTTTTGCTACAGATATGCAAATCCGATGATTCAAGATGCTCCAAAAAGAAGACTTGAAGGCCTACAACTCTTCTACAACTCTTATGTTGATCAAACTTTTCAATTCTGTGAGAAGATAAGACATTTTCGGTGATCAACATAATAATAAGTTGCAGGACAGATTTGAACTTCTATGGATAAGTCAAAATAAGTTTGGAGATAAAAGAGGAATTCAAATTCAGAGATATTTTGCACCTCTTATCTTCATACGCTTCTTATCCTCTAGTTTTCTCCTATTGATTAGTCTACAATTCTGCATTATTATGTCGCATTCTCTCACCGCTTTATGAATAAATTGTCGATCTAAACCGTGTTTTGATCTTTATTGCAGGTAGATCCAAAGTCCAAGAACAAAGATGGAATAAGAGCTTAATAAAACCCAATTAATGGTAATTAATCCCGCATTACTTGGAGGCCAAGCAAAGGATTCTCTAGAAGATGCATTGAACCTAGACTCCTGCGCTTGTCAGACGAATATTCGGGTGCAAATACCAGAAACGGGATATACCCTGACAACCCACAAAGCCAGAGGAATAATCTGACAAAAACCAGGGACGTAAGTCCCTGGTATTGCCGCGGATCCACGGCAATCCTTGCGGAGCCGCGGCAATAGTAGGGAGCCACGCGTCGATTTTCGATGTGTGGCCCCGTCTCGTCTTCTGAAAGGATCTTTCGCCTATAAAAGCCCCTGCAGAAAGCCAAACCGGAGGGAGTCTTCATTTTTAGGAGTAGGTCCAGATTTTAGTGTAGTGTAGGTGAGTGTTCTTCATTTCTTGTATTTTTTATTTCTTTTTCTTAGATCATTGTAGTAGGGCTGAGTGATTTCTAGAGAGAGAAAGCAAGGGATTGATGTAATAGAGAGTGACACTCTATGTAAAGATGCCTCCTTTCTCTTCCAATGTAATCTCCTTCACCTTCTACATGAATTCTTGCTAGTTTTTCTTCTCATGGCAATCTAACTACTAACCACTAACCATCTAACCACTTACTTGATAATCCACATGAATCGGGTTGCCTCTACAAGGCCTTATTCTTGCAAGAGCCATTGATGGCCAAAGATGATGGGTTCTAACATCTAACTTGCTAACCAAGCTAACTCTCTTTTATTTCATGCTCTTTTATTTCATGCTAGTAGTGTAATGAGTGATGTTAGTAGTGTAATGAGTGATGCTTGTATTAGCTTGTTGTTGATGCAATGTTTTGAATGTGATGAACCATCCATGAGCCATGCTTTGTACCATCTCTTGGAGCCAAGGATTGTGATGGCCGAGGATCAAAACATGAGGCAACTATCTCGAAGAGGTTAGCATGGTTAGTGGAGTACTTAGTAGTTAGTAGCCATGAGTTTTCTTTTAGTTTGTTTTAGAAATCATTTTCAAGTTTCTTTTGATCATTTCCATCGTTGTTTTCACCGTCTTCTTTGTTCACCTTTGTTCCATCTTCTTTTCTATTCGCTTTCCAAATCACTTCTCTTTTGTTTTTCTTATCGCCGTTTTCATCGCTCTCCTCACCTATCACATTCTGGATTTCATTTTCTTTTCTTTTTCATTCTTTTTAATTCTTTCAACAAAGAAGAATTGTTAACATACAACGGGAATAGAAACTGTTAATGCTTCTATCGCCTCCCTTCCCTGTGGATACGACCCGTTGAGCCAATGCTATAACGGAAGTATCGAGGGTACGTTAGCACATTCGAGCTTTTCATCGATTTCATAAAAAAACACTTTTGAGTGCTAGTTCCGCCCCGATCAATTTTTGGCGCCGTTGCCGGGGAAGAGCAAACGGTTTTCATTTGAATTAGGAACCAAATGAGTTTTCTTCTCTGTTGCAGGTTACAGGTGAAGAAACAGGAAAACTTGCATTGCAGTAATATATAAGTGGCCCTGGGCCTCTGCTCTCGAAAGTAGAGACCAGGTGCCCTCTGATTTGCCGCGATTCCACGGCCAAAGCCGCGGATCCGCGGCAAAGAAGAGTGAACTACTCACAATTTTCTGCAGGGTTGCTTACTCTGCAAAATAACAGCTGCTGCAATACTTAATTCTTGTATTCTTCACCATATTCCTGCTAATAATCAACAGTAAAATATTGGTTGCAAAGTTAAAAATTGATTAGACGTTTGCATTTCTAGGCACGTGTCTTTTCAATTCATTTACTTTACTGTTGAAGAGTGCTGGAGCAAGGTACGTGCGCATTGCATTTTGACTAGGACTCACTTCTTGGTTGATTTATATCGCTTTGAGTGAACCTTGTTTGTTTATACTGTACACTTGCACCAAACTGATTTTAAGGGCATCACCCCATAAATAAGATAAGGTGGAGGATTTCATCACCCTTTCCTTGGCCCAAAAATCATTTTCCAAGCACTCACAATCCCAAGCTTTTAATAAAATCTGATAGACATTGGCCCTAGGGACATCCGGACTCAGTAGGAGATCAGCTGAAGTTGGGAGTTGATTTTGATTCATACTCCAGTCAAATCAGTGTCTAAGGTTGGGGATTAAGAGGTTAAACCTCGAAGATACCGTGGTTTGGCGTAATTAAGGCCCGTTGCTTACGCACGGGTACCTCCCACCGTATTTTTCCCCTACCTGGCTGATTAGCTGTGGTCTGATTCAAGCAACAACCTTCTTTGGTTCATCGAACAGTTAGGAGTCGTCTAGGTCCAGGAATCCTAGATAGCTTGGATTGATTTTTCTTTTCTTGTTTGTTATTTTCATTTTTTCTTTTCGCTGGTGTGATCGGTGAACGTTGTTTGTGATTGTATATGCAAGAGTGATACCGGGATCCAGATTCTGTAAGACTTGTTAGAATTTCTACACTTGCTCCAACACCACCACTTCACACAATGGAAAACAACGTTTCGCTTCAAGACAGATTCTATCTGATTCGCACCTCCCTTCCATCATGCATTCTTCTCCCTGTTACCAATGGAAATCATTTTGAGCTGAAACCATAATTCATCAATACACTTCCACGATTTCATGGTTTAGAGTTTGAGGACGCGTACTTCTTCATTCGAGAGTTCGAAGAAGTATGTGTAATGATGAGAATTTTCCAATTGACTAAGGATGCTGTTAGGTTAAGGTTCATACCTTTTGCGCTTAAAAACATTGCTAAGAAATGGCTTTACAATCTTCCCGCCAGTTCGATATCTTCATGGAAAGATTTTGTAAAAGTCTTTCTTAAGAAATTTTATCCTATTCACAAGACAGCCCTCATGAGAAAAAACATCATGCAATTCAAGCAAGAATCACACGAACCCTTCTGGAAGTATTTTGAACGTTTTAAAGACCTTCTAGCCCAATGTCCTCATCACGGCATAGAGAAATGGCGTCAATGCCAAATTATCTATGACGGAGTAGATTACCAAACGAAAACACTCCTTGAATCCATGTGCCAAGGGGAATTTTTGAAGAAAGATGAGAATCAGGGGTGGGATCTCTTTGAAGCTTTAGCTGAGAAAATCATTCAGTGGGAGTCATGCCCAGATAAACCCACTCCCACTACTTCCAGAACCGGTATGCATTCCATAGAATCCTCTATAGCTGCTGAAGCCAAGATCACACAATTAATGAAGAGGATAGAACTGCTTGAGTCAAGGGAACATTCTGCTGTCAATCAGGTCAACCCATCACCTGTGGTCAAACCGGGTTGCACCTTTTGTCATGACCTCAACCATGTATTCGAGGAGTGTCCTGTATATCAGTCTCAATCATATCAGGAGAATACGAATGCTACTTTTACCAGACCCAATCACAATCCATACTCCAATACGTACAATCCGGGATGGCGAAACCATCCAAATTTTTCGTGGAGTCAGTCTGGTCCTAAGCAACATAGGCCACCATTTCCACATCCATATAGTGCTCAGTCTCACCCACACAGTTTCAATCAGAATTCACCAAATTTTCATCCATATCAAAGTCCACCACAACCACAAACTTATCAGAGCCCACCACACTACCAAACACACTTCTAGTCTCCATACCACCAACATCCACCCCAGAATGATTTAGATGAGAGAATATCGGAGTTGAAGAAAATGATAGAAACCCTATCAAAGAACTATCAACAGGATATGAACAAAGTACAGGTCCAGATTGGGCAACTGACTAATTCTTTAAGTGGGAGACAACAAGGAATGTTTCCAAGCCAGCCAGTGCCCAATCCCAAAAATCACTTCCCTTTACATGAAGTGGAAGACACGGGCCCCAGTCATTGCAACTCTATTCATATTCTTAGATCTGGAAAGAAAGTAGATAATAGGGTTTCTAATCATTCATCCCATCCAGTACCAACGTCAACACCTCCAGTTCCAGTGCAACCAACTCTAGACAATCCACCTTCTAGTTCAGAGCCATCAACTTCAAAAGCCAAAGGAAAAGAAAAAGTAGATGAGCAACCTTATAAGCCTAGTGTACCATTTCCAAATAGGCTGACAAATCACAAGTTAAATGCTCATATGGAGAAGAAAAGAGAAATATTTAACAAGGTCCAAATCAATGTACCTCTTCTTGATGCCATCCAACAAGTGCCATCATATGCAAAATTTTTAAAGGAAATGTGCACCAAGAAGAGGAAAACACAAGTCCCTAAGAAAGTCTTCCTAGCGTCAAGCATCAGTGAGTTGTTCACTGGGTCAATTCCTGTGAAATACAAGGACCCAGGGAGCCTGACAATCTCTTGTGTCATAGGACAGACTACCATAAATAGGGCACTACTTGATTTGGGGGCCAGTATCAATCTCCTGCCTTTTTCTGTGTATCAACAATTAGGGTTAGGTGATCTCCGCCCGACCCAAATGACGATACAACTGGCTGATCGCTCTGTCAAGAGACCAAAGGGGAAATTCACGATGTTCTTGTCAGAGTAGGGGAGTTCATTTACCCTGTTGATTTTGTAGTTCTTGAGACACAACCTGTGTCTAATACCAATCATAGGGCTCAAACTCCTCTCATCTTGGGACGACCATTCCTGGCTACAGCAAATGCCATTATCAATTGTAGGAATGGGTCAATGAGGATAACTTTTGGTGACATGCGAGAGAAGTGAATGTCTTCAGCATGCAACCTCGTAGGATAAAAGATCAAACATTCGAGGTTAACTTTGTCAGGAACAATTGTGAGGAGAAAAGTAAAGATGAGTCACAAGTTTGTGATTCTCTTGAAGTGAAAAATCCTGTTATCCGAGTACCCTTTCAAAAGGGGAAAGTTGATTTGGATATTTTCACTTTCAGTGAGCCAACCGTGAGTGTATCCCATGAGGATACAATTTAAGAACCTCCGATTGATATAACTTTTGAAGACCTCTTCGCTGACGAAATCATGTGTCTGGATGAGCCAACTCGGGGTCGGTTAACCAATTGTACATCTCTGAAGGAAAATGTTGACCTCAGTTTTGAGGAGTTGTATGGTGATGAGCTGAAATTTCTTAATTTTGGGAATAAAGAAATTCAGAGTGAAAAAAGTGATGATAAAGATTTTTGTGATAAAATGAGGATGAATAACAATGAGCAATTGAAACTGAAAATGCCTAAGGCTCAGAAAATAATTGAACTCGTTTCCCAACTGAGCCCGCGCAAACAGACACATTGGAACGATGGGAAACGGGCCAGAGGGAAACGACCAAAGAAAAGCCTATGCGATGGACACACTTGTATATATTCCTTGTAATAATTTTTTTTTTGTACTCTTTTGTAAATAATAAAAAAAAGAAAGAAAAAGAAAAAAAATGAGGGATTTTTTTTCACAAAATTCCACAAGAGTTCCATTCCTTTACAACTTTCAAATTCCTAGGTTTCTACATCTCTTCCCTAGGGTCAAACTCCTTTTCAAAACTCCAAATCCCTAGGTTTGTAAAATCACTTTTAACCTAGGGATAAAGTTGGAACTCTCAATTTTTTCCCTCCTATAAATATCCTCTCTACCCTACCCCTCCTCCCTCAAACGCAAAACGAATCTCAGATCTGAAAACTCCCTTCAAGCGCCGCCCTCTGCAATTTTTCCCTTCCACAGAGCCTTCCTTCCTGCCGCGCTTCCGTGACCCAGGCCGCAGATCCGCGGCATCCTTGGAGATTCTGGAGCGCCGCTGAATTTTCTACCGATCGATTTCTTGCGCAATCGGCCGATCTGGTGCCTGATCTACAGAATTCTTCCACCTGTGCCTTTTGCAAACCCGTTTGTTCCCCCCATGTATTCCGGGGGTGGTTCGAATCTCAATCTCTCAAATTTTATTTTGCAATACATTGATAGCATGGCACCTAGTATTTTTTCTGAGAAAGACTTTGGGAAAATCTTGTGTGATTCTAATGGTTATGGGCATATGTTCCTAGATCGAATTAGGGCGTGGGATTGGTATAACTTAGTGTATGATAACTCTGAGAACGATGCATTTTACTGTCCTGAATTAGTAACACTATTCTACACATCCATTGACCATGCATCTGTAAATGTACACACGTACCAATTCACCGTGCACCTGCCCTTGGGTGATCTTTTTATCACGCTTCCTCTCCTTGAGGAAATAACCAGTGTCCCTAGTATCACACAGCACAGCGACCCTCTCCCACTCATCGATTACATGTCAATTATGGGGGCGCGCTGTACGGAGCAGGACCGTGGGCTAAAGGCCAGCACCACTTTTAGGAACATACACTGCGTTGAACGCTGGATCCAACGTAACATCTTAGGGCTAGACCACACAACTTCTTTCAACCGCCCGGTGTTGCAGATAATTCACGATTTAATAACTAGGCAACACACGGTCTGTTTAAATAAGACCATCTTCCACGCGATCATTGCCAACTCCTCCCGCACTCGGGGTGCCAAACACTCCCATCCTATCCTGATTACACGTCTGTGTAGGACTTTCCTACCGGACGATGTCTTTGATTCATTTGCCCGGGTGTTTGTTACACCTGAGCGACCCACCAGCTCCTATAACAGCTATTTGCACGCGGTTTGGACTCCTAATGTCCAGCCTGAAGATGTATCGGTGGAGTCCTCTTCGGAGGAAAGTTTAGAGGAGGAAGATGAGCCTCAGTTTTGGCGTCAGGATCCCCAATAGATTCACGTGCCTTCATATCCACCATCTGGAAGGGCATGAAGAAATTTTTTAGGGGGCAGGTAAGACTTAGGAAGAAGGTGGAGGAGCAATCCTCTAGGTTGGACCGCATTGAGGCGGGGTTGCGGCGATCTCAGTCGGCTGGACCCAGCACCACCGCTGGTCCAAAGCGACGGAGGGAGTGATTTCATACCTTTACCTATTTCATGCATCTTTTTATCTTGCATACATTGGGGACAATGCATGAGATAGGTATGCGGGGTAGATTCTAACCTAGGATTTTCATTTTCTTTTTAGGCTTTTTATTTTTATTTTTTAGGATTTTCGTGTTCTTTTTAGGTTTTTTTATTTTTAGATTTTACCTTTCTTTGTAGATTTTTTATTTTCTTTTAGATTTTACTTTTTCTTTTAGAAAAATAAAAATAAAAATAAAAATAAAATATAAAAAAAAGAAGAAAAATTCTTGATCCATGTTTAAAGAATCAAGCTTGACTTTAGGGATTAAGGAAACTCTTAACTATGATTTCTAATTATAAGTTGAAAAGAGGAAGTTTTGTTGGATTTTTAGGTTAAGTAAAAAAGGATAAGAAATATAACTAGATTTTAATTCTTTCTTTAGGATATATACATTAAACATATTGAAGGATTAATCAAAGACTTTGTGACTTTATTTACATATATATATAATAAATATATATATATATATGTACATAAATAATTAAATAAATACTTAGCCACTAATTAAGCTGGTTAGTCGTGCCTCAAGAAGCATTGCCAATCACGCCTAAAGGTGGTTAAGTCCTTAGTATTCATGGCCTAGTTTACTCGAGTCATCGAACCTTAGGGATGTATCTTCATCTGGTGCCCTAAGACCGACTGGTTTGGGAGTCATCGGTAAGAGGCTCGCTACAAGGGTAAATTAGAAAGCCTAAGGAATGCTAAGGAAATGTAATAAATAAATACTGTATATAAAAAAGAAAAAAAAATATATTGTTATATATATTAGTAAATAAATAAACTTAGTCTAAGAAAGATCCTTCATATTTATAGATGTATATATACTAGGATTGATGCAAAATCCAGTTTTTGATCTCTTCCTTAAAAACTTAACCTAAGTTGAAAACAAAACTCTAAATAGACGCTTATAAGAGGAATGACAAGTTTAGGGTAACCTGAAACCTATAACTCAAGTAAGAATCTTTAAAATATGGATCAAAATTTTCACTAACACTTTTATTTTTCTTTATGGATTTTGTGGGTGCAATCCGCTGAAAACCCTCAAGAGACAACACTCCTCCTCTAGGGTAACCTAGAGGTTTAACGGCTTGTTGCACGTGCTCAGTGCAATCGTGTCACCTACGAAAGTGGTGTAATAATCTAGTTAGGATTTATCTTTTCTTTCTTTTTTGCTCAGGGACGAGCAAAAGCTAGGTATGGGGGTGTGATTGTTATTCATTTTTGCATATTTTACCACATCCATACCATGCATTATATAAATAAAAATGTATTTTTTACTCTTTTTCTCTCTATTTTTGCAGGTCCAATATTAATGAAGAAGAGGCCCAAAAATCCATGGAATTATCATGAATTAAAGGGGATTAATCAAGGCCCAAAAGAGAAGCCCAAGAGTTGAGCCTAGGATCTGGAGACATCCACGCGCCCAGTCAGCAATCTAGAAGATCCAGGTGGCTAACAGAACGTAACAACTTGGCAACAGAAATCGCTGGCGCAACGGCCAAGATTCTGCCGCGGAAACGCGGCTCTGGCCGTGGATCCGCGGCAGTTATCTGGCCGTTGAGCCCGAGATTTTCTCCAACAGTCTGGATTCTAGAGCCTTCTCTTCTGAAGCCTATAAATAGACCATCAGGGCCAGTGCGAGAGAGGGAGGAGAGACTAGAGGAAAGAGCTTGTAATTTGTAGGTTTTTCTCTAGGTTTTAGTGCTCTTAGTCTTCTTCTTCCTCCTAGAAATTCTGCAAGAGAGAGTTAGAGAGAGAGTGAAAGCTTGTAATCCAAGGTGTGACAACTTGAAGCAAGGATTAATTCAATCTCCTTTCTCATCTATTGCATTTTCTAGTGCTTTACATTTCTTGCTTTATTTCATTCAAGCTTTACTTTCATAGCATAATGTCTTGTTGTTTTCTTTCTCTTGTAATGGCTAGCTAACTTCTTCTAACATGACTAGCTAACCACTAACTTTGCTAACTTCTAACTCTTGGGTGATTGCTAATTCTTAATCTTGCAAATGTTGAGTCTCTTTCATCCCCGATGGGTTACTTTCATTCTTGGCAAGTTCTTGTTGTAATTCCATATGATTCATGTGTGCCTCATTTAGAGCCTTGTCTTTAGAACAAGTGCCTTGATGGAACATGGAGATGGAGCACCAACCATATGCTATTTGTTGTACAACTTTCTTACTTCAATGCTAACTTTATGTATGACTTTGAATGACTAATGAATTTTGTATCTTCTTCCTTAGCATCCCTTGAGTGACACTCCTCGATTCCACCATTGAAATTCTATCTTGAGAGCCGATGAAATCAATGAGGCTACAAGACAAGTCCAAGAAGATCACCCATCCATCAAAAGGGAGAGTAACTTGACCAACAAGCAAGACAAACATTTGCCGATGAATCAACATGAGGCAAGCATCACTATAATGGAGATTAGTAAGTTAGCAAATTAGAAAGGTTAGCTAGTCATGATTTCTCCCATCTAAAAGTTCTTCAAAGTTTTTCTTCTCTTAGTTTTCTTTCTAAAGATAGTATAGCTTTCGAATTCTCTTTTCTTTCTTTGCATCGCTTTTCTTTCCATGTACAAATCCACCACAAATTCTTTCATCTATTTTTTCATGTCTTTTTCATTCTTTTGAACTTAGAAGAACACTCGTTTCCTTTCCTCATCATTCGACCGTTAAAGCTTCTATCGCGAGCTCTCCCTGAGGATCGACCCGTATTAGCTATACTATTACGGAGATTCGGAAGGAGTACATTAACTTTGTGAATACATTTCGGAGTGAGTAAGCACCAAAGGTTGTTTCTAAACCTTCTCTCTTTTATTGAATATTTGTGCAATTCTACTCCACTACTCTTTCCCTATCAAATTTTTGAATAGACGTTGGCCCCTAGGGACATCTAGGTCTAGGTCAACCCTCCTATTGGCTTGTTTTTTATTTTTCTTTTCTTTTTTTTTTGTTGTTTGATTTTTCTTTTTGTTTGTGATTGTTTGTGAAATGACATTCAATAATAACAATTCTTTCAATCCGAATATGAATCCATATTTCACACCAACCCCATTTGATTCGGATAATTTCAACCCGGCGTTTTACAATATGCACCAACCACATACACCGGGTTGGCCTTATCCGAATCAATACAACCCATACCCACATTCTTATAACTATAATTTTCAAAATAATTTCAACTCTTCACAGAGTCAATGGGGATTCAAGTCCCCCGAGCCAAATTTTCAACCTCCTTGTGCCCCGCGTCCACCTTGTCCATCATTTTCACCTTACCCACAATATTCATACCCTGATTTCGCTTCTTATACTCCTTTTTCTGTACCTCCCATTAAAGAAAAATCTGAGTTACTAAAGAGTTTAGAAGCCAATCTGCAGAGGGCCGAGCAACAACTTCAAGAAACATTGGCCTCTCCAATTCCACAGTATTTTCAAGAGTCTTACTCAGTTCCACCTCCTCATAATGAACAACCATTTGCCTTGGAAACGAGTAAAGAACTCTTGTGTGAGTCCAAGCTTCAATCTCCACACATTTTTGACTCACATTATTCACAAAATTTTCAAAACCAAGATTCCTATACTCCCATTCTAGAGCAACCACTTGGAGATACATCATATCTAGATAAGAGTATGGATATCTTACAGGAGTCTCTGTTACAATATCAAAAATCACATGCCGAGTCTGTCAATAGAGTGGAAGAACAATTGAGTCAATTGGTTAACATTCTTAGGAATGAGGAGACTCTATCCTATCAACCTTTGACTAATTCAGCTATGTCAAACTCTATTGATATGACCCAAGACTCTTGTCATTTTGGAAATTAAGATTCAATTTCAGCACACCCACCTGAACTTGTCCAAACTTCAAATCTCATTGACATTTGGCAAGTTATCCTTTTTCTGAAATTGAACTTGAGCATGAATATGATCATGAACCTCAAAACAGTGATTCAATTCTACTTCCTGATTCAATTATGACTCCCGTATCTTCACCTGATTTCACTCCTTTTCCCGAGTCTGTATTGGATCTAGTGCCTATTCATTGTGAAATTGAATCACCAATCTCTTATGATGATCATATTGAACTTGACCAATTTCATACTTTTGAAAGACTCATTGATAAATTGGCAAGTTCTCATTTTTGTGGAATTGAACTCAATGAGGAATGTGACTTTGATCCTCAAATTTGTGATCCAGTTCAAATTCCTGAATCATTATTAAATCCTGTTATGTTACCCAATTTGAGCAACATTTTAGAGTCAGTTTTGATTCCCATACCTGTCATTCATGAACTTGAATCACCACTCTTAGAAAGTCACATTCCATCATGGGAAATGAATGTGGACTTGAGCTTCATCTTCTTGATTTGGACCCACTTTCTGAACTTATCTCGACTCCTGAATCTTTACTTGATTTAAGTTTTTTTTCTAAGTCGATGATAGTTCATGTGCTTCCTGAATCCAAATCAATCATTCCATTCTGGGACAAAGGTTTTGAAAAATTTGACTCCGAAATTATTTTGAAAATTTGGAAATTAGATGGGGTAAAACTGTTAATAAAAATCATGCATGCATACATCTTTTTAGTGGGTTATATCATGGAGGTTTCTGGTGGGTTCCTCCGGACTCCACGCAAGAATGATTGAGCTGCATTTCGTGGACCAATCAGACCGCCACCGGAACCACCACCTTGAGGTGATTTTTCATTCCCTCTCTATTTGTTTCATGCATACATATATCACGATGCATTGAGGACAATGCATGAGATAAGTGTGGGGGAGGGTTTACTAACTTAGAGTTTTTAGATTTTCTTTCTTTTACACTTCTTTTAGGATACTTTTAGGAATCTTCCCTTTTGTATAAGAATTTTCTCTTTCTTTAAAAACTTTTTGAAATAAGAGACAAAGTTTTGATCTATTTTTAAGAAAATTAAGATGATCTTAGAAATTAAGAAAGCCTTAATTATGACATCTTAAACCTAGTCGAAATAATGGATCTTGTTTAAAATTATAGGCTAAGTAAGATAAATTGGGGAGATAATTTTATCTTGAATATTTTGCCTTAGATAGTATGCATTTCACACTTACACAATTTCTGGGATGGAAACAAAGACCTATAATGCCATAAAGCAAATAAAAGAAAAAAATATATGTATGTGAATAAAACATCACTTATTAAGCTGGATAATTATGCCTCAAGAAGCATGATTATTCACGCCTAACGGTGGTCAAAAAAATCAAATAATCCCCCTTAGTTTTGTGGCCTTGTTTACTCGAGTCCTTAAACCCGAGGGTTGTTTTCTCATCTGGTGTCCTAAAACCGTCTGGTCTGGGAGTCATCGGTTATAGGCTCATTACATGGGTGAACTAGAAAGCCTAAGAAAACTAAAGGAAGAAAAAAAAAGAGAAAAAAATAATATAAATAAATGGTTTGATGGTTAGAGTTGAAATCCCAAAAATCTTCACTATCACAAAGTGCATATTATCTAGATTTTTATGAGAGATAAAATATTCAATCTAATTTTGAATTCTTACCTTAATTGAAGACAAGCTCTTGCATGGAGACTAAGTTTAAGAAAGAATGATTTTTGGTGGACTTATGACCTTAGATCGCTTATATTTTTGTAAAAATATTTCATAAACTTGTCTCTCTTTCAAATGCATTTTCAAAATACTAACATTTGTCTTCTTTCTTTATGGATTTTGTGGGTGCAATTCGCTGAAAACCCTCAGGAGACAACACTCCTCCTCTAGGGTAACCTAGAGGTTTAACGGCTTGTTGCACACACTCAGTGCAATCGCGTCACCTGCGAAAGTGGTGTAATAACTCTTGTAGTATAGTTTTTCTTTTCTTGTTTTGCTCGGGACGAGCAAAAGAATAAGTGTGGGGGTGTGATTATTCTACAATTCTGCATTATTATGTCGCATTCTCTCACCGCTTTATGAATAAATTGTCGATCTAAACCGTGTTTTGATCTTTATTGCAGGTAGATCCAAAGTCCAGGGCAAAGATGGAATAAGAGCTTAATAAAACCCAATTAATAGTAATTAATCCCGTATTACTTGGAGGCCAAGCAAAGGATTCTCTAGAAGATGCATTGAACCTAGACTCCTGCGCTTGTCAGACGAATATTCGGATGCAAATACCAGAAACGGGATATACCCTGACAACCCAAAAAGCCAGAGGAATAATCTGACAAAAACCAGGGACGTAAGTCCCTGGTATTGCCGCGGATCCGCGGCAATCCTTGCGGCTCCGCGGCAATCCTTGCGGCTCCGCGGCAATAGTAAGGAGCCACACGTCGATTTTCGACGCGTGGCCCCGTCTCGTCTTCTGGAAGGATCTTTCGCCTATAAAAGCCCCAGCAGAGAGCCAAGTGATTGATACACAATATTGCATATTTTACCATATCATTCCCATGCATTTTAGCAAATAAATAAATGATTTTTACTCATCTTCTCTATATATTTACAGGTCCACAACTGAAATGAGAGAAAGCCCAATAATCCTTTAATTAGCAATAATTAAAGTCAATGCCCAAGATTTGAATTTGGATTTAGTTACGATCTGCGCGCCAATTGAAGATTCCAGAAGGTCCAAGTGGCTGAACAAACTCGTAACAACCCACAACAGAAAGTTGTTGCGTAACGGACTCAACAATGCCGCGCCTTGCCGCGCGCGCGCGGCAGATCTGGGGCCGTTGAGCCCCAGATTCTGCCAGCTGGTCCCTCTTCTAGAGAGTTCTCTCTGCAGCCTATAAATACAGCACAAGGACCTGCGAAAAAAGACTGAACAGAGAAGAGAGGAGAAATTGTTAGTTGTTGTAATTTTCATAGATTTTTCTCTAGGTTTTAGTTCTTTAGATCCCTCTTCTTCTTCCCTAGATACTTTGTAAAAGAGAGAGATTGTGAGAGAGAGAGCTTGTGTAATCAAGGTGTGACAACTTGAAGCAACAAGGATTCATCCATTCTCCTTCCTCTACTTGAGCTTGGTTCTAGTTTACTTGCTTTCTTTAATTGCTTTCTTTAATTCATGCTTTTATTTCCTTGCAATTTTACTTCATGCTTTGCTTTTATTTGTTAATGGCTTGTAGCTAATTTTTCTCCATGTACTAGCTAACCACTAGCCTTGCCATCTTCACTAACTCATTGGTGATTGCTTTAGTTCATCTTGCAAGTTGGATGGTCTTCTCTTCTCCGATGGGTTAAACCACCCTTCATGCAATGGGAAAGTAATTAGATCAACACGCAAGACGAAACCTACGCCGATGGAGTGACAACATGAGGCACGCCTTCACTATTACGGAGTTTAGTAAGTATTGGCAAGGTAGTAAGGTAAGCTAGTCATGGTTTGATTCTTCAAGTTTTCATTCTTTTTAGTTGTTAGTCCAAATCCAATCTTGATCTTGATTTCTTTTCCACTTTCCATCATGAACATATTCATCCATTCTTTCATTTCTTGTTCAATGATTGTTTTATTCTATTAAGCATAGAAGAATCTTCGTTTACATTTCTTCACTACGATCCGTAACGCTTCCATCGCTAGCTCTCCCTGAGAATCGACTCGGTATAGCCTTATGCTATAGCG
The DNA here is from genome assembly GCA_038442645.1 of Agave tequilana. Classification (NCBI taxonomy): domain Eukaryota; kingdom Viridiplantae; phylum Streptophyta; class Magnoliopsida; order Asparagales; family Asparagaceae; genus Agave; species Agave tequilana. The sequence continues at coordinate 18,972 of JAVJIF010006988.1, read as the reverse complement.
GAGATAGAGAAGGATACATCGAACACATTTACATACACCTTTCTCGTCCAATCAAAATGGCGCCGTTGCCGGGGAGAGCAACGGATTTTCTTTAAAGTGAAGAACTAAACGAATCTTCTTCTCTGTTGCAGGTTACAGGTTGAAGAACAGGAAAATTTGCATTGCAGTAACACATAAGTGGACCTGGGCCTCTGCTCTAGAAAGCAGAGACCAGGATCCCTCAGTTTTGCCGCGGAATCCAGATTTTTGCCGCGGTTCTGCGGCAGAACTGAGTTGACTACTCACAAATTTTCTGCAGGGGCTCTGATTCTGCAAAATACATCTGCTGCTATACTTGAATTCCTGTATTCTTCACCATATACCTGCTAATTTAATCAACAGTAAAAAATTGGTTGAAAAGTAAAAATTGTTTAGACATTTGCATCATTAGGCACGTGTCTTTCAATTCATTTACTTTTACTGTTGAAGAGTGCTGGAGGCAAGGTACGTTTGCATTGCATGTAGACTAGGAATCATCTCTTGCTTGATTTTCATGTTTTGAGTGAATTCTAGTTATATATTTTTGTACACTTGCACAATTCATTTTTAAGGGCATAACCCATAAATAAGATAAGGTGGGGGATTTCATTACCCTTTCCTTAGCCCAAAAACCACCATCCCAGCACTCACTAACCCAAGCCTAATTTAATTAAAAAAATAGACGTTGGCCCTAGGACATCTCGGACTCATTTAGGAGATTATCCTAAGGGGAAATAGTGTTGGAAATTGACTCTTGTAAAATCAGTGTCTAGGCAAGGGATTGAGGGCCGAAAGCCCGAAGGTTGTTGGTTACTTAATTAAGGAACGTCTTTGACGGAAAACCTCCCAACAACCTTGCCCTTACCTGGCTGATTAGCCTGTGGTCAAAGTCTACACTAAACCTCCCGTGGACGGTCTAATCAGTTAGGAGTCATCTAGGTCTAGGTCAACCATTCTTTTGGCTTGGTTTTGATTTTTCTTTTCTTTTGTTTGTTTATTTGTTTGTTTCTTGTTGTTTGTGATTTTTTGTGTGATATGGCATTCAACAATTCTTTCCATCCTAATAAAAATCCATATTTCACACAGTCTCCATTCTATTCGGATAATTCCAACCCTGTGTTTTATAATATGCACCAACCAAATACACCGGGTTGGCCTTATCCGATTCAATATGACCCATACCCCCCATCTAATAACTATGATTTCCATAATAATTTTAACTCTTCACCGAGTCATTGGGGATTCCAGTCCCCCGAGTTTAATTATCAACCTCCTTGTCCACCATATCCACCAAGTCCACAATATCCACAATATCATGTCCCGATTTCGCTTCATATACTCCTTTTTCTGAACCACCAATTGAAGAAAAATCTGAGTTACTAAGGAGTATAGAAGCCAATTTACAGAGGGTCGAGCAACAACTTCAAGAAACATTTGCCCCTCCAATTCCACCATATTTTCAAGAGTCTTACTCAGTTCCACCTTTTCCTAATGAACAACCATTTGTCATGGAAACGAGTAAAGATTTCTTGTGTGAGTCCACTCTTCCACACATTTTTGACTCACAATTTCACTATCACTTCCAAGACAACACTTCATCTTTTCATCAAAATAATGAAATCATCAATTATGGAAAGATGCTTGAAGACATGACTCATGCTCAAAATGCTAGAAATCGTGACATAGATTTGATGATCCAAACTCTTCATTCTCATCCTATTTCTAATGTCACTAGCCACTCTGTTAAAACCAAAGAGTCATGTAGTCTTGGAAATCCAGATTCAATTTCAGCACACTCACCTGAACTTGTCCAAACTTCAGATCCCATTGACATTTTGGCAAGTTTTCCTTTTACTGAAATTGAACTTGAACATGAACATGATCCTGAACTTCCACTTGATGATTCAATTCTACTTCCTGATTCAATTATGACTTCGGTGTCTTCACATAATTTCACTTCATTTTCCGAGTCAGTATTGGATCCAGTGCCTATCCATTGTGCAATTGAATCACCGATCTCTTCTGATGATCATACTGAACTTGGCCAATTCCATACTTTCGAAAGTCCCATTGATAAATTGGCAAGTTCACATTTTTGTGGAATTGAACTCCATGAGGAATATGATCTTGAACCCCAACTTAGTGATTCAATTCTTTTTCCTGATTCAATAATGACTCCGGTATCTTTACCTGATTTCAATCTTTTCCCAGAGTCGACATTGGATCCTGTCCCAATTCACAATGAAGTTGAATCACCCATCTTTAAGGATCATGTCGAACTTGACCAATTATACCTTTTGAAGATCCTATTGATAAATTGGCAAGTTCTCATTTTTGTGGAATTGAACTCAATATGGAATGTGACTTTGACTCTCAAACTTGTGATCTAATTCAAATTCCTAAATCATTATTGACTCCTGTTATGTTACCCAATTTGAGCAACATTTTAGAGTCAGTTTTGATTCCCATCCCTCCTGAACTTGAATCACCTATTTTTGATAGTCACATTCCATTGTTGGACAATACATGTGGACTTGAGTTTCCATTTCTTGACTTGGACCCAATTCTAAAATTCACTTTGACTCCTGAACCTTTACTTGATTTCAGTCACCTTCCTGAGTCAGTTCTTCCTGAGTCCAAGTCAACTGTTCTGTCATTTCATACATCATTCTGGGACAAGGGCTTTGATAAATTTAACTCCGAAATTATTTGGAAAAAATGGAAATTAGATGGGGTCATGTACTTAATAAAAATCTTTCAAGGATTTATCTTTTTAGTGGGTCATATTCCTGATATTTTTGGTGGGTTCTGCAAAACCTAACGTAATAATGATTGGGCCATGTTTCGTGGACCAATCAGACCGCCGCCGGAACCACCACCTTAAGGTAATTTTTTGTTTTTTTTTTAGGGTTTACTAACTTAGAGTTTTTAGATTTTCTTTCTTTTACACTTCTTTTAGAAATTAATAAAAAAAAAATAAATAAATATAAAGGAGGGATTTTTATGCTAAAAGGAGTTTCCACACTTTCCAAAGTCAAAATTTTTCTAAATTCCTAGGTTTCCTCATATTCAAAGTCCCTAAGGTCAAAGCTCTTTTCAAAACTTCCAATTCCCTAGGGTAAATTCGTTTTTAACCTAGGGATAGAAGTGGGATTCTAAAAGTTCTTTCCCTTTTATAAATAGCCCTCTTCCACACACTTCCTCCCTCAAACGAAAAATGCATCTCAGATCTAAAAAATCTTTCTCCAGCGCCGCCACTGAAATTTTCCCTTTCCCAGTTCTCTCCGATCTGCCGCAAAACCGCGACTCCAGCCGCGCCTCTGCGGCTTTCCTGCAGCATCCTGAGCGCCGCCAGAGTCTGCTCCGATCGATTTTACAAGCTTACGGTCGATCTGGTGCTACCTCCTCATTCAGAGCTTCCTGAACCCACTGCAGAGACCAAATTTCTTTCCCCCACGAATTCCGGGGGTGGTTCGAATTCTAAATCTCTTCTTTTTACCGCTTTGATCTTAAATTCATAGTATGGCACCATCAATTTTTGTTGAGAAAGATTTTGGGCGGATTTTATGTGATGTGAATGGTTATGGGCATGTATTTTTAGAGAGAATTAGGGCAAGGAATTGGTATTCACTAGTGTACGACAACACTGAGACCGATGCATTTTATTGTCCCAACTTGGTGACAATTTTTACACACATCTTGACCAAGCATCGATTGATCCACACATGTACCAGTTCACTGTACACATGCCCACAGGAGACCTACTTGTCACGCTTCCTCTTCTTGAGGAAATCACCTCTGTCCCATCCATCACACAACATAGCGAGCCTCTCCCGTTGATTGAGTATATGACTATTATGGGGGCTCGTTGTACTGAGCAGGATCGTGGGCTCAAAGCCAGCACGACATTTAGAAATATTCACTGCGTTGGACGTTGGATCCAACGAAACATTTAGGGCTTGACCACACCTCCTCTTTCAACAGACCAGTGTTGCAAATTATACATGATTTAATGACTCGTCAACACTCGGTTTGTTTGAATAAGGTCATCTTCCATGCACTGATAGCCAACTCTTCACGCACACGAGGTGCCAAATACTCTCACCCAATCCTGATTACACGTTTGTGTAGGACTTTCCTACCAGACGATGTTTTTGATTCATTCGACCGAGTGTTTGTTGCACCCGAGAGACCTACCAGTTCGTACAATTGTTGTTTGCATGCGGTCTGGACACCTACTGTCCAACCCGAGGATGTACCGGTAGAGTCCTCCTCTGAGGAGAGTTTTGATGCAGAGGATGAACCTGAGTTTTGGAGGCAGGACCCCCCACATGATACACATGCCTTCATGTCCTCCATCTGGAAGGGCATGAAGAAGATTTTTAGGGGTCAAGTGAGGCTGAGGAAGAAGATGGAGGAACAATCCTCCAGGTTAGAGGAGCAATCCTCTAGGTTAGAGGGCATTGAGGCGAGGTTGAGGAGGACACAGTCGGCAGGACCCAGTACTACTGCGGGTCCAAAGAGGAGGAGGGAGTGACTTTTTACCTTACCTATTTCATTCATCATTTTTATCTTGCATACATTGAGGACAATGCATGAGATAGGTATGGGGGGGTATGTACTAACATAGGACTTTTTATTTTCTTTATAGGATTTTTATTTTTTTTTAGGATTTTCATTTTTTAGGTCTTCCATTTTATTTTTAGATTTTATCTTTTTTCTAGATTTTCCACTTTCTTTTTAGATTTTACCTTCTCTTTTAGAAAAATTTAAAAAAAAAATAATAATAATAAAAAAAAACTTTTTGAAATAAGAGACAAAGTTTTGATCTATTTTTAAGAAAATTAAGATGTATCTTAGAAATTAAGAAAGCCTTAATTATGACATCTTAAACCTAGTTGAAATAATAGATCTTGTTTGAAATTATAGGCTAAGTAAGAAAAATTGGTGAGATATTTTTATCTTAAATTTTTTGCCTTAGATAATATGCACTTTACACTTACACATTTCTTGGGATGGAGACAAAGACAAAAATGCCATATAAATAAAAAAAAAGAAAAAAAAAATATAAATAAAACATCACCTATTAAGCTGGATAATTGTGCCTCAAGAAGCATGATTATTCACGCCTAACGGTGGTAAAGGAAATAAATAATCTCCCTTAGTTATGTGGCCTTTTTTACTCGAGACCTTAAACCCGAGGGATGTTTTCTCATCTGGTGCCCTAAGACCGTCTGGTTTGGGAGTCATCGGTTAAAGGCTCGCTACAATGGTAAACTAGAAAGCCTAGACTAAGGGAAGAAAAATAAAAATATATATATATATATATAAATAAATAAATGGCTTGATGGTTGGAGTTGAAATCCCAGAAATCTTCACGAGCACGGTGTGCATATTATCTAGGTTTTATGAAAGATAAAATATTCAATCCAATTTTGAATTCTTACCTAATTGAAAACAAGATCTTGCATGGAGACTAAGTTTAAGGAAGAATGATTATAGGTGGACTTATGACCTAGGATCACTTATATTTTTGTAAAAATAGTTCGTAAATATGTCTCTTGTTCAAAATGCGTTTTTAAAACACTAACATTTGTCTTCTTTCTTTATGGATTTTGTGGGTGTAATCCACTGAAAACCCTCAGGAGACAACACTCCTCCTCTAGGGTAACCTAGAAGTTTAACGGCTTGTTGCACACGCTCAGTGCAATCGCGTCACCTGCGAAAGTGGTGTAATAAAATTGGTAGTATAGTTTTTCTTTTCTTTGTTTTGCTCGGGACGAGCAAAAGAATAAGTGTGGGGGTGTGATTGATACACAATATTGCATATTTTACCATATCATTCCCATGCATTTTAGCAAATAAATAAATGATTTTTACTCATCTTCTCTATATATTTACAGGTCCACAACTGAAATGAGAGAAAGCCCAATAATCCTTTAATTAGCAATAATTAAAGTGATTTATTCAAAGCCCAAGATTTGAATTTGGATTCAGTTACGATCTGCGCGCCAATTGAAGATTCCAGAAGGTCCAAGTGGCTGAACAAACTCGTAACAACCCACAACAGAAAGTTGTTGCGTAACGGACTCAACAATGCCGCGCCTTGCCGCGCGCGCGCGGCAGATCTGGGGCCGTTGAGCCCCAGATTCTGCCAGCTGGTCCCTCTTCTGGAGAGTTCTCTCTGCAGCCTATAAATACAGCACAAGGACCTGCGAAAAAAGACTGAACAGAGAAGAGAGGAGAAATTGTTAGTTGTTGTAATTTTCATAGATTTTTCTCTAGGTTTTAGTTCTTTAGATCCCTCTTCTTCTTCCCTAGATACTTTGTAAAAGAGAGAGATTGTGAGAGAGAGAGCTTGTGTAATCAAGGTGTGACAACTTGAAGCAACAAGGATTCATCCATTCTCCTTCCTCTACTTGAGCTTGGTTCTAGTTTACTTGCTTTCTTTAATTGCTTTCTTTAATTCATGCTTTTATTCCTTGCAATTTTACTTCATGCTTTGCTTTTATTTGTTAATGGCTTGTAGCTAATTTTTCTCCATGTACTAGCTAACCACTAGCCTTGCCATCTTCACTAACTCATGGGTGATTGCTTTAGTTCATCTTGCAAGTTGGATGGTCTTCTCTTCTCCGATGGGTTAAACCACCCTTCATGCAATGGGAAAGTAATTAGATCAACACGCAAGACGAAACCTACGCCGATGGAGTGACAACATGAGGCACGCCTTCACTATTACGGAGTTTAGTAAGTATTGGCAAGGTAGTAAGGTAAGCTAGTCAAGGTTTGATTCTTCAAGTTTTCATTCTTTTTAGTTGTTAGTCCAAATCCAATCTTGATCTTGATTTCTTTTCCACTTTCCATCATGAACATATTCATCCATTCTTTCATTTCTTGTTCAATGATTGTTTTATTCTATTAAGCATAGAAAACACTTCGTTTACATTTCTTCACTACGATTCGTAACGCTTCTATCGCTAGCTCTCCCTGAGAATCGACTCGGTATAGCCTTATGCTATAGCGGAGATAGGAAAGGATACATCGAACACATTTACATACACCTTTCTCGTCCAATCACCAAGCCGGAGGGAGTCTTCGTTTTTAGGAGTAGGTCCAGATTTTAGTGTAGTGTAGGTGAGTGTTCTTCATTCTTGTATTTTTCATTTCTTTTTCTTAGATCATTGTAGTAGGGCTGAGTGATTTCTAGAGAGAGAGAAAGCAAGGGATTGATGTAATAGAGAGTGACACTCTATGTAAAGATGCCTCCTTTCTCTTTCAATGTAATCTCCTTCACCTTCTACATGATTTCTTGCTAGTTTTTCTTCTAATGGTAATCTAACTACTAACCACTAACCATCTAACCACTTACTTGATAATCTACATGAATCGGGTTGCCTCTACAAGGCCTTGTTCTTGCAAAAGCCATGATGGCCAAAGATGATGGGTTTTAACATCTAACTTGCTAACTTGCTAACTTGCTAACCAAGCTAACTCTCTTTTATTTCATGCTCTTTTATTTCATGCTAGTAGTGTAATGAGTGATGCTTGTATTAGCTTGTTCTTGATGCAATGTTTTGAATGTGATGAACCATCTAAGAGCCATGCTTTGTACCGTCTCTTGGAGCCAAGGATTGTGATGGCCGAGGATCAAAATGTGAGGCAACTATCTCGAAGAGGTTAGCATGGTTAGTGGAGTACTTAGTAGTTAGTAGCCATGAGTTTTTTTTTAGTTTGTTTTAGAAATCATTTTTAAGTTTCTTTTGATCATTTCCATCGTTGTTTTCACCGTCTTCTTTGTTCACCTTTATTCCATCTTCTTTTCTAATCGCTTTCCAAATCACTTCTCTTTTGTTTTCCTTATCGCCGTTTTCATCGCTCTCCTCACCTACCACATTCTGGATTTCATTTTCTTTTCTTTTTCATTCTTTTTAATTCTTTCAACAAAGAAGAATTGTTAACATACAACGGAAATAGAAACTGTTAATGCTTCTATCGCCTCCCTTCCCTGTGGATACAACCCGTTGAGCCAATGCTATAACGGAAGTATCGAGGGTACATTAGCACATTTGAGCTTTTCATTGATTTCATAAACAAACACTTTTGAGTGCTAGTTCCGCCCCGATCACCTATAAATACCCCTGCATAGCAACAGAGGAAGGGCAGATCTCATACAGTCCAGCATAGTACAGAGCCAAATCTAGGGTTTCTTAGGCTAGTTGTAGTTTAGGTTTTTATTTTTCCTTTTTGTAATTTTTATTTTTTTTTATGTAACTGAGAGTGGAGGATGCTTTCATGGAGGAAGGAGTTCATGCTTGTACTGAGGTGACATCGGTGTAAGTCAAACTTTTCTTCCATTGTTAATAAAATCTACTCAATGTTTGTTTTTGTTATTCTTGTTTTATTTTATTGTTTCTCTATTCTTGTTTTATTTTATTCTCTCTGATGTCTTGCAAACCATGAGAACTGATCGCTTCGAGACTGCTTAGCCGAACAAGTGCCCGTGATGGCCTATGGTGATGAACAGATCCTATATGCGATGCTTGAATGCCTTCAAAGACAAGGTAAGTCGTTGCAACAGTTCAAAGGTAAACAGGCTGAAGAGGTAGGTATGTGTTCTTTTTAGTTTTTAGTTTCCTTTCTTTTATTTTTAGTGTAAACCACATCTTTCCAATTTCTTTCACACTTCTCATTGTAAATACCATTGTAAATAACAAAATAAATAAAAAAACTTACTAAACAAGCTTCCATCGCTAGTCCCTCCCTGAGGATCACGACCCGCATAGCCATTGCTACAGCGAATAGAATTGAGCACCTTGCACATCTTTATTTCTAAATCTAAAATTCTATATTTTTGTGTGCAGGTAAAATCTCAATCACAAGCAAAATAATGATCTGACATATTTACTATTATATGTGGATAATACGTTGATTGCTACAAGAAATAAGACACATATTCATAAGCTTAAAGCTCAGTTCAAAAAGGAATTTGACATGAAGGATTTGGAAGAAGCCAAGAAGATCTTAGGCATGGAGATCACTCGAGATAGAAGCATAGGCAGACTTTGGTTATCCAAGGAGAACTATGTGAAATCACCTAGAGAGGGTGAATAGGTGATAAGGCTAATCTAAGAACTAAATGCGGAATAACAAAACTAATTTGCAACAACACTTCGTGCAACCAACGAGTGTAGCCGAATTCCCCGTGAAGGGCTATGGACTAACTCCTCTTGATTCCTCTGAATAAGAGTTGAGGCGCTATATGAAGCTCTCGTGGTTAAGCACAAGTGAGGCACACAAGCAAACACAACTAAGCATATAGATATAGGCAATATGAATCAATGCAAGGCACAACACAAGCATATAAGATATGACAATATGAATGATGCAATGCATAACACAAATAAAGAGAGAGTTAGAGTCAATGGATCAAACGCAGACAATAAGATGTGTTTCGAGGTTCGAGCACCGAGCTCTACGTCCCCGCCTTCACCGAGAAGGATTTCTAATCCATTAACTTGTCCACCTAGGACTCCCACCGAGGGAACCTCCACTGAGGATTTTGTACAACAACAACCGGGAGTATCGAACTCCTCTCTCTACCAATACAACCTCTACCGAGGCAATTAAACACAATCCACCTCTACCGAAGAGGGATACAAACCAACTCCAACTCCACCTCACCAAGAGGGAGTAAACAATAATCTCAACCTCTACCAAATAGGGAGCAAACACCAACCCAAATCAACCTCTACCAAAGAGGGATATCCACAAAGAAAGGGTTTACAACTTGGTGGTATCTTTAACCACAAACAATCTCTTTTCCCACAAATAAATGATCCTATAGAATAGGATAGAGGATATAGCTCAAGTGTGGAAAACCAAGAGTTTGGAAAACAAAAACTCAAAGAAAAATACTTGGGAAAACTCTTTGTAAAGGATAGAAATGAAGAACAATACAAATCTCCCAAATTTCTATTTTCTTTGATTTTTTCAAAACCCTAAAACAATATAAAGATAGATCTTTGAAGCTCTAAACACTTTTGAAAACTTGTTTTAAATACTTCAGAAAGTAAGAATTTTTCTTGTTAAAAATCTTGGCCAAAATTCCAAAGGAATGGGGTTTATATAGGCCCAAACAGAAAACTAGCCGTTGGCTATTTTTACAGTCAGATACGGCTGGCGGTCGACCGGCCGGTCGACCGCCAACGGTCATATTTATGACCGTTGGAAGAAGCCGGTTGACCGCCCGGTCGACCGCCCAAAACCAGAGAGCAAAGCTCTCTGGCCGGCCGACCGCTCGGTCGACCGGCCCAGGAACCTGGCCAACGTGCACATGTCTGTGCACGTCGGTCGACCGACCTGGTCGATCGACTCTGGGTCCGGTCGACCGGCCGGTCGACCCCCAGAGCCTGGCAGGCTGGGTTCTAGGTCAGAAAACTGAGTTTAAAAATATTCTAAAAATTCCTATAAATCTTCCAAAAATTCACAAAATAGTTTCTAACATTTTATAAGATATACAAACATGTGTTAAAAATTTCAACACAAATATCAAACATTTTAGACTATTTTTGTGTCTTATAAATTTTATCAAAATTCAAAAACTGTATTTTACCAAACTTGAATTTTCAATAGGAAATCTGATTTTTCCTAAAACTCATTTAAATACAAAAACATGATACTTAAACACATTTAGGCATGATGCATATGGACATAAGTCCAATATACATGAAACATATATATATATCATTGTTTTTGACTTTAATTCAAAAAAAATGTTTTGTTAAAATACAAAACCTAAAACACATGAATAGGTATATCAAATTAAGTTTGTTTAGATATGAAGCATGTATGTATATAGAACATATCTAATATACATTTAAACCATTTAAACTTGTTTTGATACTATCTATTCATGAAAACCAATATCGGTTAAACCAAAAACCGAAAAAATCAATATCCAAACATGAAACGTGTGTGTATTGTGAACTTGATCATATCACACTATCTAATCTTTACACATGGATCTAAAACACAAACTATAAACTAGGATACCTAAGTTTTCTTGACGATCTCCATCTTCAAGTCGACTCGATCCAAAACTCCGTGATCCACCGAGCTAGACTCCAACGAGTACAATGTATGATCTTGATGCTCGGGCTCTAGAATCACCAAGTGCGAGTCTTCAAAACTCCTTTGTTGAAGCTAATCACAAACTAACATCTTGGTTAATGATCTGAAACTAAACATCACAAGATTATTAGTAAACATAACTACATGAGTTAATCATCATCAAAACTAGAGTGGAAGGCCTCTGGGCCAACAATCTCCCCTTTTTGATGATGATAAACTCATGGAGTTATATATGCATGGATTAAAGTTAAGCTTCAAAGAAGCTCCCCCTTAACCCATGCATAGGAAATAAGCAATAAGATATGGCAATGAAGCACATGCAAAAATAAACATGTATGCAAATATAAGGAGATAAACATGCCAATCAAACATAAAACTCATAAATTCTTTTTCTCCTATTTGCAAAACAAAACATATATGTATAAACATAAATCCTGAAAACATGCATATATACCTAATACTTCTCCCCCTTTTTGTCAATCATCAACAAAGGGGTTAAAGTAAAAATAAAACATTAAATTCTTCTCTCCTTTTTGTTCGAAACAAAGAATTAACTAAGGGGTCAAACAGACAAATCAATAAATAGATATATGTGATATACATTCATGAAGAGGAAGACGCTAAGTTAACTTCCCTACATATATGCATTATATGAAGAAAAGATGACAAGCCCTAATTCACATAACACAAAATATGCAATGCATAAGAAGAGATGTGAAGCTCCCCCTACACACGTGTATCGCATAAAGAAGAGTTGTCAAGCTCCTCAATATAGGATACACTCAACATGAATCTATATGTAGAAGAGATGTTAAGCTCCCATTGCATATATGCAATCATATCAAAACATTTTTAACATTTCTTATTAAAATACAATTTTGAATTTTCTCAATAAAACAAATTTTGAGATATCTTAGTAAATCAAATTTAAAACACCAATATAAATCTTCATGGATACCAATTGAAAGAAATAGATCAATAGATACCAATTGAAAGTAAACAAAATCTTGATACCAATTGTGAATATTTGTCATTTAAAACATATGATACCAAAATAAAATCAATTTTCAACATAAAGTGTGGGAGTAGAAATCAACGGTAAACAAAATACCAATTGAAAGATAAAAATACGAATTTTCTCCTCCTTTATGAAATACCAACTAAAAAGATGCATAAGCTTGTGTTTAAAATATCAATTAAAAACTAATCAATTAAAACATGATGGTCATTAAAAATTCAAGCTTAGCATAAACATATATATGTATGAAAAATTAGATACCAATCAAAATTGATACAATTTGAAGTGAAAGCATACATACATAAAAATATATATGAGTATACAAGAAATGTCAATATTGATACCAATTAAAAGAATCTAATGATACCAATTGAAACAACAATAATATCAAGAGTATATCTCATATTTCCTATCACCCAATCATGCTCAAGTTTAAAATGATTTTCAATATAAAACATACAAGGCATGGACTCCCATCTAACCGCCCGTAGAAGGTAGGGGTTTTCAAAAATAGGTTTGAAAAATATAAAGTATGTTTGAAAACTCTACTATAACGAAGAATCTGAACTAGTTAAATGGAAAAGCTTCTAAACTAGTACGAAATCCTTCAAGTAAGGAATAAAACAAAATTATATTTCATGAAATACATGTAAATCACAAGGCACTAAACACTTGAAATCAATAAGGCGCATATCATACTCATGAAAACAAAATCATGAGAAACCAATAAAGTGAGTGCACAAGTGTAATGTGAAACATGGCATCATAAAAATATGCAATCAAGCTCAATATTCCATAAAAACATGAAAATCATCAAAATTTATTTAATCTTCAAGGCATATGTATGTCTTATACAACCTAAAGTATACATACATATCCAAACACAACGAGTCCACAATAATATATGCATGAAGGCACGTGGCTCAAAGGATATATATGCATAATCAATAGATTGGATAAAATGGACATATACATGAAGTTAAACAAAAATCACATGAACATGAAAACAAAAATAGGAATACAAGTTAAATGCATGAATCATCAAAACTAGACTATACTAACACATCTAATGGGTACAAATGAACGTTCAAGCACAAACATATAAAGATCTATTTGTGGCCCACTATATGTACAAGTATAAATCCTAGTCTTAATGAAAACTAACATTTAAACATATATTCAAAACATGAAGCATAAAACGAGACATAAATCATCATGATAATCATAAAAACAATCATTATGTAAATCCACATGATATTAGAGCTATGATAAACATGATAACTAAACATATGCGAGAACACAAAAATAATGATCCATATTAAACATGGGTGTCTCAAAAGCTATACATGCATGTCAAGGATCTAATAATCATGGCATTATCATAATAATCTATAAACATCAAAACATGCTATAAACAATGATATGAAAGCATGTAAATATAAACGGGAGTAAAGAATTGTTACCAAAACCGAAGAGGCAACTCTCCATGTCTCCAAAATACGGTGGTCCTCCCACCAAACTACCCTTGAAAGTGATGCATCCAAATAGTCCATATGAAGCTCGGAACGCATCCACCTCAAGGTACGGATACTCTCACGTCATGCGAGAGCCCACACCTACATCAAATACAAGAGGGGTGGTCTTTGGTACCCATACTCTTTTGGGTCCATGGGGGTTAGTACCTTTTCTAACTCAAACAAATTTATTTGCTAAATTACAATCATTTATACGATCAAAACAAAATTTAGCAAGGTGGCCCTTACGTCTACAATGTGTACAAGTGTACATATGAGCATACATGGTGTGATGGGTGTGTACGTGAGGAGCATGTGTATGCCGTGGAGGGTGTGCATGCATAGATGGGACTTGTTTCTTTCAAAACAAAGATTCCAAACGTGTATGACTCAAAATACATTGGCTCAAAATGGAGCCCGAACAATTCATATTCTTCTTTAGCATAGATAATCATTTTTAATTAAAGAAGAAGTGTGGCATGCAATAGGTGTGCTAGATGAAACTATCCTAGCATGGCAAACATGTGTAGACATATCATTTTTCAAAACAATATTTTTCTTTAAACAATCTTCTAAATCCTTAGAAATAGAAGCAATTTTCATTTTTAAAGAATAATTTTCTTTTAAAACAACATTAATTTTTGAAGACAAGTTTTCATTTTTCTTTAAAATTATTTCACAATCATTTTTAGATTTTAAAACTTCATTTTCTTTTAGGGCAAGTTTAAGCTTAGATTTCAATGAATCCCTTTCATTAGAAATCTCCTCTTTCTCTCGCAAAACTAAATCAAGTCTTGAACACAAAACCTTATTTTCTTATTTTAATTCAAAACTCTTCTTTTTCAAAAGGTTGTATTTTTCTTTCAATTTTTCACATACAATGGATAATTCTTCATTCAAGGCATTGGCATCAACATATTATTTGAAGAACTAGCATTATCATCACAATCTAATTGAGATTCTGAATGTAACTCAAGGAGTTATTCCCTTGGACCATGAAGCATTGTGGCTCGGATTCTCCACTAGATTCTTCCTCCAGTTGAATCGGCAATTGAAGCTTGGAGGTGGTCAACTTGTTCCACACTGCAAAGGCAGAATCAAAATTAAAAACAAGCATAAGATATTCTTTGTTTAGCGTGCTTCTAATAGCCTCAAGGGCAAGTGTATTGGCCCCTATATGATTGCGGTTACCAAGATAGCATTTCTTGGTAGCGGCAAGGAAAACATGCAAGCCTAGGGTTTTCAAATACAAGGGCATCCTAAATTTTCACATGTCAATGTTGGAGACATCGAACATGGGAGGTGACAAACAATCCATGAGTGTGTGCAAACAAGTATACGTGTAAATGCAAATGATAGATTAGCAAACCTAGATTTCACTCCTAGGTGGTTAACCAAATACCAGGAGCGTAGGCTCTGATACCAATTGAAATCACCTAGAGGGGGGTGAATAGGTGATAAGGCTAATCTAAGAACTAAATGCGGAATAACAAACTAATTTACAACAACACTTAGTGCAACCAACGAGTGTAGCCGAATTCCCCGTGAAGGGCTCTGGACTAACTCCTCTTGATTCCTCTGAATAAGAGTTGAGGCGCTATATGAAGCTCTCGTGGTTAAGCACAAGTGAGGCACACAAGCAAACACAACCAAGCATATAAATATAGACAATATGAATCAATGCAAGGCACAACACAAGCATATAAGATATGACAATATGAATGATGCAATGCACAACACAAATAAAGAGAGAGTTAGAGTCAATGGATCAAACGCAAACAACAAGATGTGTTTCGAGGTTCGAGCACCGAGCTCTACGTCCCCGCCTTCACCGAGAAGGATTTCTAATCTACTAACTTGTCCACCTATGACTCCCATCGAGGGAACCTCCACCGAGAATTTTGTACAACAACAATCGGGAGTACCGAACTCCTCTCTCTACCAATACAACCTCCACCGAGGCAATCAAACACAATCCACCTCTACCGAAGAGGGATACAAACCAACTCCAACTCCACCTCACCAAGAGGGAGTAAACAACAATCTAAACCTCTACCAAAGAGGGAGCAAACACCAACCCAAATCAACCTCTACCAAGAGGGATATCCACAAAGAAAGGGTTTACAACTTGGTGGTATCTTTCAACCACAAACAATCTCTTTTCCCACAAATAAATGATCCTATAGAATAGGATAGAGGATATAGCTCAAGTATGGAAAACCAAGAGTTTGGAAAACAAAAACTCAAAGAAAAATACTTGGGAAAACTCTTTATAAAGGATAGAAATGAAGAACAATACAAATCTCCCAAATTTCTATTTTCTTTGATTTTTTCAAAACCCTAAAACAATATAAAGATAGATCTTTTGAAACTCTAAATACTTTTGAAAACTTATTTTAAACACTTCAGAAAGTAGGAATTTTTCTTGTTAAAAATCTTGGCCAAAATCCCAAAGGAATGGGGTTTATATAGTCCCAAACAGAAAACTAGCTGTTGGCTGTTTTTACAGCCAGATACGGCTGGCGGTTGACTGGCCGGTCGACCGCCAATGGTCATATTTATGACCGTTGGAAGAAGCCGGTCGACCGCCCAAAACCAGAGAGCAAAGCTCTCTGGCCGGTCGACCGCCCTGTAACGCCCCGATCCTGAGGGTACGGAGACGTCACTGCGACGTATATACGCAGGTCATAAATACCCTTACGTATATACGCTAAGCATCAGTACAGGCAAGAATCACAGTACCACAATACGTAGTATTTATACACATGCCAACATAAGGAGTACAATTTACAAAGTTATCACAGAGTGTGATATACTATTACATGTACCGTATATCACAGCCAGGTACAAAAGTAAAATTTACAATATGAATACAAGATGCTCACGAGCTGAAGGAAAATCTCGTAAGCTGGAAGAAAGAGTCGGGTACGAAGGGAACCAAGATTAGTCAGCCTGCTCTGAGAGGAAAACTTGATCTTCGGTGGAGGGCTCTACTTCAATCCAAGCTTCAGAACCTGAACATACAAATTCAAGGGAGTCAGAACATCCCAACAAATGTTCAGGTTACAGCCAAGTGGCATAAGAGATAAGTGTATGAGAGTTGATATAGCATTATGCATAATAAACATGTAAAGGGGGCACGACGTATTAAAGATGGAAAAACCCGAATGCATCGACAAACTCGGTAAAGCATACAACGGATCCATAGTTGGCATCTTTTATTATTATTATTACTCATCTTACCCTGATGTCTAGATATGTGGACTAGCGTCCCAGCACACATATATCCACACCTGAGTAAAGCAAGGTTGTTATTGGAAACTAGTGGGGGTATCAACGAACAATGTTTACAGTGGGTCCCGTGCATACCCGGGACCACGGCCCAGGATGTTCCGTTGCTTGGTGACGGAACCTACCGCAAGGCGATTCAGGAGGGTCTTATGGATGCCCTTATCAAGATGGTACCAAGAAGGAGGGAGCCAGCTCTCCCCTCGGTCCCCTGGAGGCCCACAGGTCAGACCAGAAGTTTTAGTTGCACAACATGCCTAATACCACTATAAACACGAACATGTATTGATAGCCGCGAGTTTCCCCCGACCCGATGCAAGTTGTTCCTTTTTATGATTTATTATGTATTTATCAGATTCGGGAATGAGCAGGAACAAGTCAGGAATACATGTATCTCAGGAGTACAGTAAGTACTATAAAGAAATCAAGTGATAATTATAAGAGTCAAGTGTATCATGCTGGGTGTCAAGTGATAGCATGACAAGAGGGTGATATTCGTCAAGTGACAAGTTATGTAATAATAAGGGGCAATTATCAGGTAGTAGTATGTCGGGTGTCAGGTGATAACATATCGGTTGATAAGTGATACAACCAAGAGGAGATGAGCAAGCTGGAGGCACAGGCAGCGAACAGAGTTTAGACACTAATACGCTTGGCGAGGTTACCAGGACAACTCGTTTTAGAATACGAGTAGAAAATCTGGTAGTAACTTGCCTAGATGAATTTAGTGAATAAAGTGCTGAGCGCTAAGTATGCTCACCAG
The DNA here is from genome assembly GCA_038442645.1 of Agave tequilana. Taxonomy (NCBI): domain Eukaryota; kingdom Viridiplantae; phylum Streptophyta; class Magnoliopsida; order Asparagales; family Asparagaceae; genus Agave; species Agave tequilana. The sequence continues at coordinate 1,241 of JAVJIF010006988.1, read as the reverse complement.
ATGGAGCTGAGAAACCTGACGGTCTCAAATCACTTCTCTTTCGAGATAGTGAGAGATCGGAGGCTGAACTAAGAAACCTGACGGTCCCAATCATCTCTCTTTCAAGATAGTGAGAGACCGGAGGCTGAACTGAGAAACCTGACGGTCCCAATCACCTCTCTTTCAAGATAGTGAGAGACCGGAGGCTGAATGGCCGCACGAGTTGTTCTATCCTATTACAAGCATTACAGTATATCAGTCCGGTTCAAATGAAGACATGCCCACAGATTACAACACACACCCCCGTACAACCACATCGCACTGATACCAAAGAAACATAATAATGATTTTAATACAAATCTATTTTCTGGCGAGGAAAATCACTCGCCTAAAACGCCACTTTTGAAGCTTTGCGCGTCCGATTCCCTGGGAGAGGAAAATACCAAGCGAGCAAAGGAAAGGGGGCTTGGCCTTTGGGTGGCCGCCGGCCCTAGGGTGGTGCGCCACCCCTTGGTGGTGGCCTAGGGAGTGGCCGGCCCCAAGGAGAGGGAGGAGGAGAGGAAAGGGAAGGTGATTTTGTTGGTGGTGGTGGTATTTGGTAAAGAAGATGGATTTTGGTGGAGTAATAAAAAGAAAGTAAAGAAGTATTGGAGATGAAGGTGGTGTGTGATGGTGAACTTGATGGTGGAAGTGAAGATGGTGGTGAAATTAGTAGAGATGATGGTGATGAAAAAGGTTATAAAAAGATGGTGGTGGTGTCGTTAGTGTTGTCGTTGTAATCGTCACCGGAATGATTACCGGAATAATCGTAAACGATTACCGGAATAATCACCGGAGATGTTACCGACGAAGAAGAGCTCGGCCCCAATCCAAAGGAGGTGGCCGCCCTTAGAGAAGATGATGGGGTGGGGTGTGAAGAAGTTTTGTTGTAGTGGTGGTTTTGGAAAAGGTAAAGGAGAAGGTGGAGACTTTGGTGTGTTGTTGGAGTTGTGATGGTTTAAATGGAGATGGAGGAGGAAGAAGATGAAGGTAGAGGTAGAGAGTTAGAGAAGTTGTAGTGGTTGTGGTTGTGGTGGAGATGTAGGAGGAGTTGGTGGTGGTTAAGGTGTTGGTGAAGAGAAAATGAAGTGAAATGAAGAAGGAAAGGTTTATATAGAAATTGGAATTGTGAAGGTGATGTAAATAAATGTTTAGAGAGGGGGTTTTTGTAAAATGGAGGGGGTGAGGTGTCCCTCTCTTGGCCGGCCATGGTGATGGGAGAG
>JAVJIF010006987.1:0-119489 GCA_038442645.1 Agave tequilana | reverse complement strand
AGACTTGACCCTTCCTAGTCGACTTGACCCTTCTTATAGTCGACTAATAATTGTCTATCGACTTATCAAAAACCTATAGTCGACTAAGTCTTGTCTTGAAAAGATATCAACTTTCTGTTTTTGACTATTAGCAGTATTAGTCGACTTACCTAAAAGACCAGTCGACTAATCCATCTTATAGTCGACTTATAATTTCTGCTGGTCGACTATTCCAGTTTTCAGAGACTTGCATATCTATATTAGTCTTAATATAGTCGACTTATCCCTTTTACTAGTCGACTACCCAGTCAAAAATGCCTATACTAGTCGACTTACTCCCCTACCCTAGTCGACTTATAACAGTTTCTGACTGTTAAACAATATTGATTTTCTGGTGTTTATCCAATGTTTTAATATCCAAATTTATCCTGATAACTGCCCTAACTGATCATAGATTTCAGCTATAATAGGAATGTTATCCTAGGCTAAACACTCCAATTCAAATCTTAGTTTTTTGTCCAAACACTCTGGTCAAAATTCTGTTTTCAGTGAACTAGTTTTCACTTTCTGTTCTTCACACAAATTTCAATCCTTTAGTAAAAAATTCTGCGAGTCCACCTATAAGAGTCCTTGTTCACAATCACATACAATATCAAGCCTTATAGGATTGATTGTAATCACTCAAAGATAAGTATTGTACAAGAGCGTCTCTTGGTGTAGAAGAGAGTTGTACAAGGTGTTGTTGCCTTCTTGGTGTAAGAAGATTTGTATGGATTTGGCAAAGGTTGTTTGTCAAGTGGTGTACAAGGTGTTGGTTTTGGGTGTACAAAATTAAGGATAAGAAAAATCTCAAGCGGGTTTTAGAGACTGGATGTAGGTCACGAGGACCGAACCGCAATAAATCTCTTATATTTGCGTTTACATATTTTCTGAGATTTATTTCCTTTCTTACAAGTTATTTTATTTAACGCAAATATCTTTGTTCTAGTGTTGTGTTGACATAATATTTTAGATCTTACAAGAGTGACACCGATGTAACCTTCCTCCTTTCTTTTATCGTTTCTCTATGTAATCAAAAGCTATGGATTTTTATATTCTTCTTTGTTTTCTTATTCTTCTTCTTTTTACTTTTACTTTTTTTGTACCAATTGCAATCCAAGTGAGTCGTATAGCATCGAAAGTACCTTGCCTTTGTGAATCCACTGATAGCTCATGACGATGGATTTTAATCTCAGTCTGTATCATTTCATACTTGTGTCATCTTGATGATGTAATGTGGTAGAGACGAGAATCAACTCTTATGGGCTATGCGCTAATCGCCTCCACTTTTTTTAGTTTTTTTCGTTTCTTTTAATTCTTTAGTTTAAATAACTTTCAATCACCAACTCTTTTCTTTACTCTTTTCATTTGTTTTCTTTAACTAAGTTTTCTAAATTTTCAAAATTTTCAAAATTACCATCTCTTTCTATCTACCACCTTCACAAATTAATATAGCTTTTTTTCTCTTTTCTTTCTAAAGAACAGAGAAGAACTTTTAGCCATTTCAAGTAAACTAAAAGAGAACTTACAACATGCTTCCATCGCTAGTCCCTTCTTGTGGATCACAACCGTATAGCCCATGCTATCAGGTAGTATTGACACCTTGCACTTTTATTCTAAGTTCTAAAATTTTGTATTTTTCGTGCACAGGTTTATCTCAATCAACAAGACAACTCATGTTTAATTCTATTTTCTCCACACAGGTGATAAAAAAATAGTTAGTGAATTCATTACCCTTATCACCTCTTTATGCGTAAAATCAGAAAGTCCTTTTCTTTTTCAACTCTTTTTCTAAAAGCATGAAAATGCGAAAAACTTCATTTTTAGTTTCTAAAAAAACCCATGTATATCTTGAGAAATCATCATAAGAAAAAAACAAACGGTTTACCACTAAGACTTTTTTTTGGACCAAACAAATCTATGTGGATTAACTCTAATGGCCTAGATGTCATGATATCCTTGATTGCTTTGAAAGAGGACTTGATTTGTTTTCCAATTTGGCACACATCACAAATATGGTCCTTTTCAAATTTCAAACAAAGAATACCCTTCACTGATTTCTTAGAATTAATTTAGAATAGATGGTCAAACAAAATATGACCTAGTCTCCTATGCTATAACCAAGAATCTTCATTAAGGCATTTAACAAGTGGCACTGCAATGTAAATTCAATATATTGATCATGTAAATATTGTTTTCATGAAAATCGAAAAGAATACAAGCATTTATTTTCTTATCTAAAATATCACAAGTGAAATCATCAAAAATAAATTAAAATCTTTGTCACAAAGTTGGCTAATGGTCAAGAGATTGTGCTTGAAACCTTCACCAAAGCACATTTTTAATTAAAGGAGATGAACCATTTTGATATTACCTATACCAATGATTTTGCTCTTTGAATCATCTCCGAAGGTGATAGTGCCACCTTCATGATACCTTGTTAGCATTACAAATTGTTAATATCCCATGTCATGTGCCTTGAGCAATCACAATCAAGGTGCCACCGCTCCCTACATTTTGGAGCCTTGGTGCATACTACATCAATTGATAAAGCATTGACTTTGGTACCCAAACTTTTTGGGTACTTGGGCGTTAGTCTTACGAATCCAAACATGATTATTTGAAATATTAAGTCTATTATAACAAAATTTGACCAAGTGACCTTTGCAGCACAATAGGTGCATGAGTAAACTTTGACATATAAAAATGTATGATGTGTATGAGCAAGATGAGCATGTGGAGCATGAGTATACAAAGTGTGTGTGGCATGGTGTGCATGATGTTGTGAGCGCGCATGAAAAACACAAGGAGTGTGTGATTTCCCTCGAGTTTACCTTTTAGAAAACATAGCCTCTAATCTAGCCTTGTCAAATTCATACTTTTTCAAAACATTGCTAAAAGTATTAACTTTGTTTATCAAAGTAGAAATCTTATTTTTATTAATAATGAGAAAATTTGCTTTGCAAGAGATTTATATGCATTAAATTTTGTGCCTTTTCAAGAGTGGAAAGACAAAATTTCTTTTTCTTTAGAAATAATAACTAATTTATTTGAAGAAGTTCATTTTTCTTTTTTATTTTAAATATTTCTTTTTAAAAAAATCATAGTTGTTTGAAAGTTCTTCAAAGTTTCACCTAATTTATCCATAAACAATTTACATTCATCAAGATAAGAATCGGATGTTACCTTGGTGTGTTCTCATTTGCCATAAACACACATTAGCCGTATCTACCTTTTTTTGGATTCGCTCTCCGAGTGCAATTTCTCTAATGTATAATACATGATTTAATATATATCACAATATTTAACATGTATATATGATTTGTATTATTAATTATTATTAATTTATGTGGGTTTTGATAACTAATTGTTATAGATTTCTATTATTATTAGTAATTATTTTAAATAGTTATTAATATATAGTTATTATTGACTGTTATTAATGTTAGTATTATTATTATTAATACTATTCGTATTGTTATTAGTATTGTGGTTGTTATTGTTAATATTATTATTAATATAATTGTTAATTATTACTATGATTAATGTTATTATTAATTATAATATTTGTTGTTATTATTATTACTATTATTATTTTATTATGGTTATTGTTCATCATTATTTTATTGATATGTTATATGCTAATATATATTCTCTCATTCTCTTTTGAACCCATAACCCATTAGCCTAGACCCAAACCCATACACATTGCCCAAACTCGTTAATCCATTATCCTAAATCCTAACAACTAAATCCTAAATCCTAAATATTCCCCACCTTCTCAACAACTACCTATAATCCTCCTTAACTCTAATCCTAACCATTACCCTTATACTAATCTCATCATCTCCTTTTCCTTTCCATCTCTAGCTCTCTTTCGCTGCCACCCACAGCCACCATCTTCCATATTCCCCTACTCCTTCATCTGAGCTGAGAATCCATCACACTACCATGATGATCACCAGGCTCTGTGGAACCCATCTCTTCCTTGGCCAGAGCATGGTCGCTGCCCTCCCACCATGGCTGAGTCCTCATTACCACATCCACGCATCTCACTATATCCTCCCTCCTTCAAGAAACCGCCAATGACCCAGTCGAACACCACCCGCATCACCTGCCTCCGAACGGCCACACTACCAGTGCCCCGCCTGCACACGGAGGTCCGCGAAGCCTGCATCCTCCATCACCAAGTGCCGCCCAAGCTCCGGCAGCCATCGTGCCCCCATGGAGCTCCTCCTTCCTCCTTCGCAGCATGCCGCTAACTGTCGAGGCCATGTCCCTTCACTCTTGGTTATGCCTTGCTCCTCCTCCATCTACCACGACTGCTTCTCCTCTGCGGCGAGTAGCGCCAAAACGCCGCTCACCACCCTCATCAACATCTTCTTCTTCTCCCTCAGGCCACCAGCAACGCCCACTGCATCTCTTCCTCTGCCCTCACCACCACTACTCTGGCACTCGGCTTCTTGAGCCGCCTCAAGATCCATCTTTTCACCACCTCCAATCGCTGCGATTCCAATCTCCACTGCTCCGATCTCCACCGTCGAGATTCTAAAATTATGTTGCACTTAAATCATTGATGGTGGGGATATATCTAGCTCTCCTATTTACCATTACCGGAACTATTAAAGTTTGTGATTTTTGTAAACTTGTGAGTTGTTTGGATGAATGTGTGTTTGATGTGGAATTCAGTGGGATTTTATCAAAAATAGAAGTTGTGTATAATCTAGTATCATGTCTGCTAGAAGTTCTGTTCGACAAGGTTCAGTACTCCCGAGACACCAACTCAGCATACTGGTGGTTCTTAGGTGTTGCATTCTACGGTCTTATTGATGTTAGCCTCAATGCTAAGGCCTGATTGCAGCCTCGTAGCACTTTGGAGCACTTCTTTACAATAATATTGTTACAGACTCACTCGTGCGATTCTAACCCAGTAACAGTAGAGTTCAGATTTGTGTTCGTTGTGGAGCCGATACTCAAACGATTTGAAGACTGACACACAAGATGATTTGGAGATCCATACCGTTCGTATAGTGAAGACCCGGTGGTGATTCGGATCCGAAGCCGCGTCATTTCATGTGTTAGTGTTTACTTTTACATTATTGTTATTTACCGTTATCTGACCATGTTCAAATATGTTTGTACATGTTAAGTATTGTTCATGACCATACTCACTTAGATGATATCTATACAAGAGTGGTTGTATTCTGAGATTTGAATGCACTTGATAAATTGTTGGCCTGATATTTTGAGTAAGTTATTCAGTAGTTGATACTTGGATCAGTTTATGAATTTAATTGGGATAAAGCTTGACTCGAGGTTGGGACGGATCGGATTGGGGGAATAGTATATCTTTAAAATGTGTAATGGACTACTAGACTGGTATTATCATATCGAGAGAGAGTTTATATATATTTATATGATGGATCAGATGTAATCTTGACACTATAGATATATGGATTTAATATTCTATCACTGAGGTGTTAGTGTTTTTATCATTTCATGTGGAGATGTATACCATTTTTTTTTGATCTAGTTATTATGAATGTTGGACAGAATATTGGATTGATCTTGAATTGATTGGTTCATGATCGTGGTTAATGATTTATATTTTATGTACTTGACATTTCTTTATTCAGTGATAAGTCAGATGAGAATGTAATCGGATATTGAGTATTTATTAAATAGGATATAACCTTTTTATAGATTTGAATCTCTCGTTACTTGGGTTGATCAGTGAATTGCGTTGGAGTGGAGTTGACTTGGACTGATAGAATTGGGTAAACTTTTAATACTGATCTATTTTAATTAGCCGAGGTTGAGGGATAGGTGTAGATTAGATTTGTCTCACTTATGGATCATATACTTTTACAGTTGATTGTTATATTAGTGTTTGGATCTTGTGATTGGGCTAGATTGTAACGAGATGTATTAATGATCTTGATTGGATTGGATAGCGATGATCAGTTAGATGTGGTGGAGTATACATTTATTTCAAGTTATTGAGACTTAGATACACTAGTGACTTAGAGGGTGGACATGTCAATGACTTTGAGGATCATAGTTGATTGATAGGATGAGAGAACCGATTATTGGGTTATTGGACTTATGATTTACAGTATTAGATACTCTAATACAAAGTTAGTATTCAATGTTCACGATAATTATTGAGACTATAAGTTGATGGATCAGTTATTGATATCTCTTTAATACAGATGGATGAGATTTTGATTGATTCTAAAGGGGACCTATATAAAGTAATCATGTATTCAGACCTGTTACTGTATTATTTCATGTTACTGAAATTACTGAGAAAGTACTATTAGACAGAAAAACCTTATGTACAGTTTTACTATTTATCATATACACAGTTACTACTACTGTTTACTGTTATTATTACTGTTTACCGTGTATATGATCACTATTTACTGATATATTGTATCGTTACTGTGACTGTATCATTCCAATAATCTAGATAACATGAACAATTGATTGAATTAAATAATTATGTAATTGGATAACTTACATTGAGATTGAAAAAATTGATGGAGGAGACAACGTCTTTATTTTGAGTGGACCTAGGATACTGGTTACGCAGCTGACTGAGGGTTCCACTGCAGGGTTCCTGGGGGATGACAGACATCCCATCTATTATTGTTTAATGTTTCACTGTCTTCACAGTGAGATTACTGTTATTGATACTAAGTACCTAGCGGTACAGCCTTTAGTGCCAGAAAACTGAGGTCGTGGTCCTGGGTAAGTACAGGAACCACCTAAAGCATGGACAATGTCTCCTTTTATCAGTTTCAATAACATGGGACTTTGATTGACATGTGTGATAGGTGCAGTATGGGATGCGCCCATTGCAGGTGGCAACTGGTGTTCGCTGACATAATTAAATTAATGACTGTTCATAATGTATTGTGACTGATTTTGTTCGGCTGATACATATATGTTATGATAGACACCTGACTGTGCTCATGACCGACATATGATTGTATGACAGACTGGTTATATTACTCTGTAAATTATGTACTGCATGTTATACTAATTCTGGGGGTATGTTGATTGATAGTACATTGTATTATACTCTTCTTTATTATAGTTCTATTCTTATTATTTCTCGTTCAGTACATTTCATACTAGTAGCTCAGTATGCTCACATAATATGCACGTGGACCTTCTCCTTTATTTTTATACTCATCAGAAGTTCGACTCCCTGGATTTACATATTCAGGTGTTTGCATGTTATCTTACAAATCAGGTATTTGGAGAGAATCATAAGCATCTTGAGGAGCCAGAGTTCTCTGACTTGATCATCTTTTCTAGGTGTTTTTTTTTCTTTTCTTTATTCCTATAGCTTTCATGATTCTGTGCATTAGACTCAGTACTTGTTATATTCTATTATTCATCTTTATTATGTGTGAACATTTATATACTGTTGCAGTGGTTATCATGTCATCATAGTTAATTGATATAACTTGTTCATGTTACTTTAGGTTAGCGTGTATACATTGGGTATTCTCCTCGCGTATATACGTCACCGACTCTCATCGCGACTCTGTTTTCATGTATTTTGGGAAACAGGGTGTGATACCGAGTCCCAAGTAGCTTTCAAGGCCTTCCTTTTGTAAGACTTTTTGGAGGTTGAGGGTTTGCTTTTGATCTCCGGGCAATCAGCAATGATATGTTTGGGTTTTCGGCAATTGTAGAAAACAATCCTCTTGTCCTCTTTCTCTTGCCATCTTCTTTTATTGTTGAATTTAGCCTTGTTGTACATTCTTCTAATATTCTTCACAAGAAGGAATAAATCTTTATCATCTTCTTGGTCATTATTTTCATCATCGGAGATGGTAAGAGTAGATTCGAAAGCTAGTGATTTCTTCTTTAGTGGTGCCTTCTCCTCTCTTGCTTTTCTTTCTATCTCATTGATCTTGAGGTTACCAATAAGTCCAATAAGTTCCATCTCTTCTTTGTCATTGAGCACCTTCAATATTGTGGCTTTGACTTCCCATGATTGTGGAAGATTGCGAATGACCTTCCTTACTTTTTGATCATTGTCAATAGCATCACCTAAAGAAGCAAGATCATTTGTGATTTTAGTAAACTTTGTGATCATGTCATCATAAATTCATTTTTATCCATAGCAAAATTCTCATATTGGGAATGCAAGAGATCAATCTTCGCTCTCTTGACTTGTGATGTCCCCTCGTATGTGACAATTAAGTGTGACCAAATCTCATAGGCAGATTTGCAATGAATTATCTAGCAATATCATCATCATTTAAGGCTTGAATCAACGCATAGTGAGCTTTTGCATTGGCGTTAAATTCCTGGTGGTAATTTTAGACCATGTGTCTTTATTACCATCAGGTACACTAAAGGGTTTGGTCACCGCCTTTGCAACTCAATTTCTTGAGGATTGCAAGAACACTATTATCTTAACTTTTCATATGAAAAAGTTAAGGACATCAAACTTGGGTGGAGTTTTAATACATTCGGCCATGTAAGCTAGTGTGGATAGCAAAGTGAAAGAGCAATGAAATGATTAGCAAAAAAGATCTATCTTAGATGGCTAAACCAAAAACTTAAGTCCAAGACTCTGATACCAATTGAAAGTACATCTAGAGGGGGTGAATAGGTGTAATGCTAATTAAATACAAAAATACAATAATTAAAAATGAATAATGCAAACAGTCAACTCAAAACAAGAAGTGAAGACGGATTCCCGTGAAGGGCTCTACAACTTCTCCTCTATTTTCATCTAGATTAGGAGTTAAGGTGCTTAATTGCCTTCTTTTTGAAATGAGTGAAACCGACAAGTAGATATGTTGAATATGATGCAATCAAAATAGCAAATACAAAAGAAGCAATAAAACAAGTGCAAGCAATAGCAATAGAGTAAGAGTAAGAAAAAAGGCAATCGCAAACACAAGAGATTTGTTTCGAGGTTCAAGCACAAAGCTCTACTTCCCTCCCGCCTTTACCACATGAAGGATTTCACTATTCACGAAGGATCTTTCCACAAGGAGCCTTCATAAAGAAACTACAATGGTCTTCACAAGGCCGAAGTACATAACTCTGACTCTCAGTCCTCTACACAAGAGGTAGCACAAAGCCAATGAGGTTAACAAGCTCTTGGTGACCACAAAGACCACAAACATTCTCTTTTACAATTTCCTATAGTATAGAATGAGCAGTGAAGCACATGAAGTTTGTGAGAGAGAAAATTCAATTGAAATAAATGAATTTAAGAGTTAAAAACTAGCAGAAATTGATTTGAAAATGAGAGCACTTAAAACTTGAAAGCTAAAAATTTTCTCTTTTGAATAAACTTAATTTTTCAAAAATATTTCCAAAACTCTAGATGCTTTAATCCTTTCCCAATGAGCAATATATATAGGCAAGTGATAAATAATGTTAGAAGAGTCTATCAGGTCATTAGGTGGGAGATTAAGCCCAAAAGAGGCAAAAATACCTATTGGAGAATAAGTTAAAAAATCTCATATTTGAAAACTAGTTGTCATTGTAGCATTTCCAGAACATCGGTCAATCGGCAGGTCGTCCGGTAGTTCAAAGTTTTGAACTGGCCGTTAGGGGCGATCGGCCGATCCAAACTGAGATTGGATCTGACAGTCAGTCAATCGCCCGGTCGACCGCTAGGTTTACCAGTCGACCAGTCAATCGTCCACTAACTTGCACAACTGATCGGTTGCTGATACTGCATATTTATTATCACGTTCTCATATTTATTATTGAATAAACTCTATTTTTTTAATTCTATAGTATAGAATGAGCAGTGAAGCACATGAAGTTTGTGAGAGAGAAAATTTAATTAAATGAATGAATTTAAGAGTTAAAAACTAGCAGAAATTGATTTGAAAATGAGAGCACTTAAAACTTGAAAGCTAAAAATTTTCTCTTTTGAATAAACTTGATTTTTCAAAAATATTTCCAAACTCTAGATACTTTAATCCCCTCCTAATGAGCAATATATATAGGCAAGTGATAAATAATATTAGAAGAGCCTATCAGGTCATTAGGTGGGAGATTAAGCCCAAAAGAGGCAAAAATACCTATTGGAGAATAAGTTAAAAATCTCATATTTGAAAACTAGTTGTCATTGTAGCATTTCCAGAACATCGGTCAACTAGCAGGTCGTCCGGTAGTTCAAAGTTTTGAACTAGCCATTAGGGACGATCGGCCGATCCAAACTGAGATTGGATCTGACAGTCGGTCAACTGCCCGGTCGACCGCTAGGTTTGCCAGTCGACCAGTCAGTCGTCCAACAAACGTGCACAACTGATCGGTGGCTGATACTGCATATTTATTATCACATTCTCATATTTATTATTGAATAAAATCTGTTTTTTAATCCTATTTATTGTCTAATTTATATGCAGGTCTTTACTAAAGGAGAGGAAAGAGAAACGAGCCCAAAAGCCCATCAAAATTTTGATTTAATTCAGAATTAATTCAAATCAAAGATCAGAGCTGATTAAGACAAATCAAGGTAAATCAGAAAAGATAAAACCAGTTGAACAAGTGGTTAAAACAGATCTTCACAAATCAATTGGTTAAAGCCAAAGATCAAAAGAGATTTCGACAAATTCAGAACTTAATTCAGAAAATCCAGCAAAAGATAAAAGAAGATCGAGAAATCAGGGATCTGCACTCCCCGGTGTGGCCACCTGGCCATACCCAAGTCATAAAAATGTGGCCAAATCTGCATTTTCACGGCTTTGTTGAAGTTGTTGGGGGAGCGTTTGCTCCCCCTATCTTCGTACGCTTTCCCCCGTTTGGTTTTTGCCTATAAATATTAGACTTTCGCAGACTACAAAAAATGATGAAGCAGAGATAGATTCTTAGGCTAGTTTTTCAATCTTTTTAGTGTAGATTTTTATTTTTTCTTTAATGTAATTTTTATTTTTCTTTATGTAACTGAGAGGAGAGATGAGTTTCATGGAGGAATGAGAGCAAGCTTGTACTGAGGGTGACATCGGTGTAAGTAAGTCTTTTCTTTCATTGTTATTTGAATCGAATCAAAGTGTTTTTCTTCTTTACTCTTATGTTCATGTACTTTCCTCTGATGTGTTTGTAATCCAAGTGATCCGATAGCCTCGAGACTACTTCGCCATTGCAAATGCCCTTGACGGCCTATGGTGATGAACAACCATTCCTTTACTAGTTTAGCTTGCTCTTTTATTCATAATGTAGATCGTGAATGGGGAAGATCCTACACGCCATGCTTGATCGCCTTCAAAGACTAGGTAAGTCGTAGCGACGGATCCAAGGTATATGAGCACTGAAGTGGTAAGTAATTTTTAGTTTCTTTCTTTTAATTCTTTAGTTTAGATCACCACAATCTCTCAACTCTTTTATTCACTCTTTTTATTTCTTTCTTTAACTTAGTTTTCTATTTTCCAAAATCATCATTTCTTTCTATCTATCACTTTCACAATCTAACATAACTTATTTTCTTTTTCTTTTCAAGAACTAAAAGAAGAACTTTAACCATTCTTTATAACTTAAAAAGAAACGAACTTACTAAAAAGGTTTCATCGCTAGTCCCTCCTTGTAGATCACGACCCGCATAGCCACTCGCTATAGTGATAGTATTAAGTACTTGCACATTCTATTCTTAAGTTCTGAAATTCTATATTTTCTATGTGTAGGTTCTAACTCAATCAAATTTTGGCGCCGTTGCTAGGGAGGGACAGTATGTAATTCTCTTCTTAAATTTACATTTTTGGTTAATTTTCTTCTTTGTTCTTGGTGTGCAGTGATAGATATTAAGAAAATTTTTGCTGCAATGGACATATAAGTGGCCCTGGACTCTGCTCAAGAAAGCAAAGCTCAGAAGCCCTCAGATTTGCTACATTCCAGTGGCAATCTGAGAGAACTACTAACCTGTATTTTTGCAGGTTGGCTGAATTGCAAATCTAAATTTCTACAGGTATTTGTTTTCTTGATTAACTCATTGTACATACTTTTTAATTTTAACAGTAAATTGGTGTTTGTTAAATGCTAAAAACAGTTTAGACTTTGCATTTAGGCACTTATCTAATTCGTTTACATTTTACATTACTGTTGAAGAGTGCTAGAGTAAAGGTACGTGTGCATAGCATGTAGCATAAGAACACTTTTGAATTGTTTACATTGCTTAAATGTTGCTTTTCATGTACACATTGTACTAAATTGATTTAAGGGCTTGTCCTATAAACAAGATAAGGTGGGAAAGTCATTACCCTCCCTTAGCCCACAAACAATCTCCTCACTCATTAACCCAAGCCTAATTAAAACTGAGTAGATGTTGACCCTAGGGACATCTTGGACTCATATAGGAGACTGACCTAAGGAAGAAGTTGATTAGAATTTGACTATTGCCAAATCGGTGTCTAAGGTTGGAGATTGAGGAGCGAAATCCCGAAGGCTGGTGGTTTGGCTTAATTAGGCCCATTGCTTTTAAGCATGGGTATCTCCCACCAATCTTGCCCCTACCTGGACGATTAACTTGTCGTCGATTCAGCAATATACCACCCGTGGACAGTCTAACTAGTTAGGAGTCGTCTAGGTCTAAGGTTTACCCTAACTTAGGTTAGATTTTTTCCTTTTTATTTGTTTATATGTTTGTTTTTCTTTATTTGATTTTGACATTTCTTGTGTGATATGGCTTATAACAACATTTTTTTCAATTTTAATAGTAATCTATGTTACCACCCGATCTCTTTTTCAGATATTACCAACCCAGCATATCATAACTTTAACCAACTAGCATGCCAGTTGGTCTTATCCTAATCAATACATGCCCCAGTACCAATACTATGAACAAGAATGGAACAATCATCACTGCCTTTCACAGAATCAATGGGGATACAGCTCCCCCGAGTCAAATTGTCAACTACCTTACCAACATCCAGCTCCATATACTCCTTCTCATTAACAACCATTACAAGAATTAATTGACTGGGAAAGAGGATGGAGGCCTTAAAAGAGCTTGAGCAACAAATTTAAATTTTAGAAGACTCAAAATCCCATCAAAATTTTCAAATCACAGATCCTTACTCTATTTTTCAAGAAGAACATACCAACTTAGAAAAGAATATAGAATCCATGATTCAATTTCAAAGTGATCCACTCGATGTGATAGAAGAAAGACTTAGTCGATTGGAAAACATGCGTAGGACTAAGGAAACTTTTCATACCCAATCTTTGACTATTCCCGACACTTCTAACCATATTGAAGAAAATCAAGAATAATGGCATATTGAAAACTTTGACCAAGGTTCAATTTCCCACAAAATCTTGAACTTGACCAATATCAACCCATTGACGAATTGGTAAGTTTTTATTTTAATGAGATTGAACAAGATTATGAATGTGAACCCGATCCCCAACTTTGTGATTTAGTTTCCATCTTCAAATCTATGATGACTCCGGTATTCTTACCCAATTTGGACCAAATTCTCGAGCCAACATTTATTTTCGTATCCATAGATCTAGAAATTGAATCACCAATTTTAATAGTCACATTCCATTAATGGAAAAATAATGTGAATTTTAATTCTTGAATTTGGACTCAACTCTTGAACCAAAACTAACTCTCGAACCCAAAGTTAATTTTTTCGAGTTAATATTGGTTCCTCAACCTATCATTCTTGAGCTTAAGTCAACCATTCCACCGAGTCACATTTTTTGTTAGACATAGGTATAGACCATGATGACTCCGTGATGATTTTCAAGACTGGTCATGTAAAGGGAATAAGTTTCATGATAGGATCTTTCATAATCATATTCACATTGGGACTGTAAATATATAAATAGAAAAGAGGTCAATAAAGGTGGGTTTCGTGAACTACCATATTATCTTGATTGGGTAGCAACGCTTGACCCAATCAGTCCATCAGCAGAACCACCACCTTAAGGTAATATTTTTCTTTCCCTTTCTTCTTTTTCATGCATCTATATATTAATTCATACACTGAGTATAATGCATGAGATAGGTGTGGGGGAGGGTTCTAACATAACTTAGATTTTCCTTTTATTATTAAAAAATTAAAATTTTCTTTACTTTTAAAACTTTTTAAAAATAGAAACAATATTTTGACATAAATTTTGTAAGAAATTAAGTCAATTTTAAGGAATAGGAGAACCATAATTAGGATTTTTTATACTTGATCGAAATAAGATTATTTGTTTGATTTCCAAAGTTAAGAAGAAAATTTAGAAAAGTAATTTAGTCTTGATTTTTACCTTGATGAAATATGCATGCTTTATACACTTTCACACTTAGGGTTCAAAAACAAAGAATTTTATACCTTATTAAAAAAAGAAAAAAAAGGAAATATATATAATATATCAAAAATTCTCTGATTAAGCTGGGTATTGTGCCTCATAAAGCATATGTATTCACGCCTAAAAGCGGTTCGTATAATAAAATTCTTAGTTTTGTGGCCTTTTTTGCTCGAGTCCTTAAGTCCTTGGGGTGTTTTCTCACCTGATGCCCTAAAACTGTTTGGTTTGAGAGTCACCAATTAAAGGCTCATTACATAGGCAGATTAGAAAACCTAATAGAGCTAAGAAATAATATCACAAAAAAAAACAAAAAAAAATAATAAAGCATGAAAATTAGAGTTAAAGAACCCTGAGTTAAAATTTCATGGTCACAAAGGTTCATATAACTTAGGGTAAAATAATAAACTAGATGAGAAATACAGTTTGACTCTTTACCTTAATTGATAAACAAGTTTTTGAATAAAGACTAAGTTTAAGAATGAAAAATTCAGTTTTCTTATAACTTATAGATTACTTAATTCTTACAAAATACTTCAAATATTTTTCTCTTTCAAAATGTATTTTCAAAATATTAACACTTTATTTCTCTTTCTTTTATGAATTTTGTGGGTGTAATCCACTGAAGCCCTCACATGACAAAACTTGTCCCCTAGGAAAAACCTAGAGGTTAACGGCTTGTTGCACATGCTCGGTGCAATCGCGTGACCTGCGAAAGTGATCTAATAATCTTTGGTTTAGTTATTTTACTTGAGGACGAGAAAAAGATAGGTATAAGGGTATGATCGGTCGCTGATTCTGCATATTTATTGTCACATTCTCATATTTATTATATAATAAACTCTGTTTTTAATCCTATTTGTTGTCTAATTTATATGCAGGCTTTTACGAGCCCAAAAGCCCATCAAAATTCTAATTTAATTCAGAATTACTTCAAATCACAATTCAGGGCAAATCAGAGAAGATAAAACAGTTGAACAAGCGGTTAAAATAGATCTTCACAAATCAATTGGTTAAAGCTAAATATCAAAGGAGGTTTCGACAAATCTAGAGCCTAATTCTGAAAATCCAGCGAAGGGATCTACACTCCCTGGGTGTCGCCACCTGGCCACACCCAGGCCACAAAAATGCAGCCAAAGTCGCATTTTCATGGCTTTGTTGAAGTTATTGGGGGAGCGTTTGCTCCCCTATCTTCACACGCTCTCTCCGTTTGGTTTTTGCCTATAAATACTGGGTTTTTGGAGACTACAAAAAATGATGAAGCAAAGATAGATTCTTAGTCTAGTTTTTCATTCTTTTTAGTGTAGGTGTTTATTTTTTCTTTAATGTAATTTTTACTTTTTTTATGTAACTGAGAGGAGAGACGAGTTTTATGGAGGAATGAGAGTAAGTTTGTACTGAGAGTGACACCGGTGTAAGTAAGTCTTTTCTTTCATTGTTATTTGAATTGAATCAAGTTTTTCTTCTTTACTCTTATTTTTGTTTCCTTTCCTCTGATGTGTTTGTAATCCAAGTGAATCCTATAGCCTCGAGACTGCTTCGCCATTGCAAGTGCCCTTGATGGCCTATGGTGATGAACAACTATTCTTTTACTAGTTTAGCTTACTTTTTTATTCGTAGTGTAGATCGCGAACAGGGAAGATCCTACACGTCATGCTTGATCACCTTCAAAGGCTATGTAAGTTGTAGCGACAGATCCAAGGTATATGAGCACTGAAGAGGTAAGTAATTTTTAGTTTTTTTATTTTAATTCTTTAGTTTAGATCGCCACAATCTCCCAAGTCTTTTATTCACTCTTTTTATTTTTTTCTTTAACTTAGTTTTTTCTTTTTTAAAATCATCATCTCTTTCTATTTATCACTTTCACAATCTAACATAACTTATTTTCTTTTTCTTTTCAAGAATTAAAAGAAGAACTTTAACCATTCTTTGTAACTTAAAAAGAAATGAACTTACTTAAAAGCTTCTATCGCTAGTCTCACCTTTTGGATCACGACCTGCATAGCCACTCTCTATAGCGATAGTATTGAGTACTTGCACATTTTATTCTTAAGCTCTGAAATTCTGTATTTTTTGTGTGCTGGTTCTAACTCAATCAACAACATGCACAAGTAGTCACCCAATAATAACCATGAGATCCAGTTGACCGGACGTTCAACCAACCATGCCTAAAACACATTTTTCAGAAAGTTTTTGAAATTAAACTCATGTTTAAGTCTTTTGTATTGGTTTAAAAAAGATGTTTTGGCAATACATAGGCTATGAGATATATGATGGAAACAGGATATATAAATACGAAAAAATATAAGACATGTATCAAACACCAAACTTTGTAAAATACCAAAACGGAAAAAATAGATATGAAAACTTGTATTTTGAAGACTCGTAGTTTTTTCTGTGATTTCTTGAGCATCAATTCTATATTCTTGTTTAATAATTTATTTTTTTACATTGGTTCGGTATGTTTTCAAGTAATCTTCAAGTAGGCTTCTTCAAAATATCAATCTTAATTGTTTTAACTTGAATCCCATCTTGAGTAAACTTGAGACTTTAGAACCTTTCTTTTGAGGAAGAAATACTTTGAGTCCTTTTGAACCTGAAAAGTACTTAAACACTTGAATTTGATTAATACCGAATAACTTCATGTGATTTATAATCATCAAAATAAAAACCAGAGAATGTCCCCTTGGGCTAACATAGGACTGTCATAATTCTTTTAGAGAAATCACTTTCTCTTCTCTTTCAAGTTTTCTCAAAGGAAAACTTAGGGTTTTCCCCTCTTCTTTCGTGTTCAAATAAAGAACTAAGGTTTTCACCCTTCAAGATCAAAATCAATCAATGGCACCTAGACGCACCTACAAGGAGGCCATGGAGGCTGTTGATGTGGTCACTCTGATCGAGGAGCAAACTATCCCTGGTAGGGATTTGATTTTAGGGAACTTTTCCCTTTCACTGTTCTTGGTGAGTTCAGGGGGTTCGCCCTCTTCCCTGATGGGTTTGTTGCATTCAAGTGAACTCAGAGAGTTCATCTCCTTCGGGGAGATGGACTCCCTAGGGTGAGCTAAAGAGGCTCATCCTTAGCCTTTATGCGAGTCTAAAGTTTTAGCCTCTATGTGCTAAACTCTTAGCTCTCTATGCGAGGTTAAAGACTTAGCCTCTGCTGGAGCGTTAATGGACTAAAAAGTTGGGCAGACAACTTATTCATTACTCTGGAAGGCATTCCAGAAGCGATTCATGTCCCGGTGTCTGATGAAGATAGTACGGCCATGATGGCAGTGAGCGGGCATGGTGACGTCATCTTGGAAGCAGATGATGGTATATATGAGAAGGGTGACTGCTTCAAAAGCTTCAACCACCAAGCTAGTCAGCCCATATCCCGATAAGCTCTATTAGCTGGCTTTTTGTTCGTGTGGCTGAGAAAGTGTGTGGTCCTATCTCTTCCACATGACGGGATCTTGCCAATGACGCTTTTCCCTGTCATCATGTTGGTCTACGGATAAGCCCTAGGACTGCTTTTGACGATGGTTTACTGCATCCAACATGAACTTCAGATGTTGGCGGAGGCGTTTTGCAAGGAGGCAACAACCAAGAAAGCGGGAAAAGAGCTCATTCTTCCTCGCAATGGACCATGCCCAAGGGTAGAGCTGTCCTACACCTATTTGATGGCTCAATTTGTACTCCATTGCCCAACAATAATCAAACCTGGAGAAGAGCTGCCAGAAGACACTCACTTCGCACTACTCCATTGTCTACAGAACTTTCATTAGAGTAAGAACTAGGCGGGGATCCAGAAGGTGATTCATCGCCATGATAACTATAGTCTCTTCCAGTATTTCCCCTACATCCCTGGCACTGGATACGTCAAGGAGTTTCATGATGAAGGAATTGACTAATCCTCACTTGGGCAGGGTGCTTTCAAGTGGTTGTCAGCATCAGACCATCCCATTTGTTGTACCATTGCGGCAACGTTATCTTCCTCGAGCCACACATGCCCAGCCTATTCGCTCGACAGTTTGGTTATGACCAACTGTACGTTGGCAACCTGAATCCTCGTCTAGGGCATACATAGACTCTTATCGATGGTGTTCACGTATGGAGATACTTCATCGCTGGATGCACGGGAGCCCAATTTTGTCTGCCATAGCAGACTTCCAATCTCTTCACAAATCTGGGATTTTTGCCAGTAGTATTACCTCTCCAACTTGTGTATACCAGAATTCATGATCACAATCTTCGGAGTCAAGTTGATCATCACCCGTTTGAACTAAAAGCGGGCGAGCGTAAGCAGGGTAAACGAGTCCTAGTTGTCGGTCTCTCAGAGTATGAAGCTGAGTCCAGGAGCGAGGCTTCGGATGTAGAAATCCCACTAACTCAGGAGGTTGCCGAGGAAGCTACAAAGGGGGTTGTCGGTGACGTCGACAAGGACCTCGCTGAAGAAGAGGATAAGAGGTCCACTTCAAGAGGAAGCAGAAGGCGTCTTCTTCTCGTAGGCCCCTATGAAAGAAGTAAGTAGTGAGTAATCCTCCTCAATATGCCCAAGAGGTTTTCTCTGCTGGGGATGAAGAATCGGCTACTTAATTCCTCCTTCTGATCCTTTGCTTACCAGGTTACACCTCCTCAAAAAAACCTACAGGGAAACCACTCAGGCTTCCGGTAAAGTCACCTTTTGCTATCTCAGCATGATTCTCTTTTTCTTTTAATTTCTATGACTAAATTTTGTCTTTAATCTCAGATACAGGTAGAGGAAAAGATGTCTTTAATGCTCTCTTCTCCTACAAGAAGGAGATGAGAATGATTACTTCAAATTTTAAGGATCCTGAAGATTAATTGCATAACTTTGGATCTTTTAGTAAAGTTGATGTCCCTTTTCAAGGGGATAAGGATGAGGACGTGGAGATCCTCAAGCTATCTAGGGGTGAAGAAGCGAATAGAGAAACAGTCACCGAGGAGGCCCCTACTACCCCTGCCAAGGCCACTATTGCTGAGGTTCCTCCAGCTGGCCATGTAGCTGAAACTGAAGCCACTATCGTTGAGGCTCCTCCAGCTGGACCTGCTGTTGAAACTGAGGTTGTTGCTGCTGAGGCTCCTCTAGTTTGAGCTACTGAAGAAATTGCCACCACTGAATGTACTCCTACTGAGACTGCTCCAGGTGAGACTACTAGCACTGAGGTTATCACTACCATAACTTCAGGTCCTTCAGGTAATGGTCGTAACACTTCATTTGGTGATCACTTTTCATATATTGTTGCTGATCTTAGCAATTTTGCAGAGACCCCTGCATTGGCTGCTCCGACCGTTAGGTTATCTCAGGAAGAGGTAGTCATTCGTCTGGTACTTGATCCTATGGGGATGAATTATTTATATTAAAATATAATCCAGAACCATACCTCATCAGCTGTTGGACTATTGGTGAAGATTGGGATGGAATCTGCTTCTTCCACATCGCCAGTACCAGAATAGATTGAATTCATGCCTGAGCCTATAGTGGAAACATCATTGGCTCCTTCTACTCCTCCGATAGGTATCGCGCTTATATGGTGGAAACTCTTCTTTCGATAGTCGGTCCTACTACTGCTCTGATGGTGGCCACTTCTACCTCTCCTCGGACGATCATTCCTACTACAATCATGCCCCTGGAAACTTCTTCTTCAGCTAAGGATCTCTCACCAAGCATGTCGGATTTAGAAGAAGGATTCATCATGGGATTAATTGAGGGAAAAGATTAGGAGGATGTCTCTCGCTGGTGTTAAAAGGCTCAAAGACTCTGTTTGAATCCCTGAAGTTGATACTCTCTCCATCTATTGAGAATATCAGGGAAATGGGTGGATATGAACTGGTTAAACTGCTGAAGCAAGTGGTCGAAGACTTCGAAAAAGATGCAAGCGAGTAGTGTTACTTAAGTCAATCAGATCTTGCTCTATTAATCGAGGCAGAGCATAATCATCTTTTTGAGCAGATGCAGAAGACTTATGCAGAGACGACCAATAAGGTGAAAGCAGTGTCCTAAGAATTAAGATCCCTGGAGGCTAAGGAAAGCGAAATTACTGAGGTGATTGATTTATCAACTCAGACGCTTACTTTCGCTGCTGATAACATCGAGAGAGCATGCAAGATGATTGAGCAAGCAAAGAACATCTTAGCTAAGGTTGAGCTAATGCATCAGGCTGAAACTGCCAAGCAACGCTGATGACTGGTAAAAGTGGTCATGTTCAAAAGCTAGAAGTAGAGAAGCGATTCAAGTTAGAGAAAATTTAGGCTCATTTAGCGAAAGTGGTTGTTATTAGCAGAAAAGAGTTGAGGCCACATGCCACCATTAGGCCAAAGGAGGATAAGAGAAACAAGATACCTACCCTCGAAGCTAAACTCCAATCATATGCTGGGAGACAATTTTGATGTATCAGCCATTACCCCCTTTTTGAATCAATAAAGATTTTATTTGTATCAATGACTTGTTTGGTGCGTTTGTTCTTTTATTATTTTCTATCTTTTATTTTTCTTATTACCCACAGGTAATTTAAACTTCCCATAAAGGGAAATATAAAATATTAAGTCACCGAAAGAACTAGAAATGAAGGTATGACTTCTCCAAACAAACTCCCGAAAGAGTTTAACTGAACCTATTCAAAGGTCAAAATATGATAGGATCGATAAAGAGTAGGCCATAAAGAGTCAGATACTATCTTGAAAGATCAAAGAAATGAATCATCCACTAATGATAAGGGGTAATTTGGGTCTAAAGATCCCTCTATTCGGAGGTAATTTGGACATGATAGATTATAATCCACCAGAGAGGGAATTTACTGTTGACAGGTAATATAGAAATAACAGTGAAAGGAGTCCCTACTGGACTGAGGGGGTTGAGACCTTGGCAACTGTCGGTTCAGAGGTGACGAATTGGAAATAACTGACTAGGAGTAACCATACTCAGGTCTTGTAGTTCAGAGGTGACGAACTGGAGATAATGATAAAAAAAGGAGTTCTTACTGGACTAGAAGATGAGATTTGGACACTCGTCAGTTCAGAAGCGATTAACTAGACATAACCGATTAGGAGTCACCAGACTCAGAGTCTCGTTGTTCAAAGGTGGCACACTGGACATAACGATAAAAAATGAGTCTTTAGTAGATTGGAGGATGAGATCTAGGCACTCGTCAGTTCAAAAGTGATTAACTAGATATAACCAACTAGGAGTCACCAGACTTAGAGCCTTTGTTGTTCAGAGGTGGCGAACTGGACATGAAAGCAAAAAAAAAGAGTCTTCACTAGATTCGAGTATGAGATCTAAGCACCCGCTGGTTCAGAGGTGATTAACTTGACATAACTGACTAGCAGTCACCATATTTAGAGCCTTTGCTGTTTAGAGGTAATAAATTGGACAAGACAGCAAAAAAGGAGTCCATACTGGACTGGAGGATGAGATTTAGGCACCTGTTAGTTCAAAGGTGTTTTACTAGACATAACTGACTAGGAGTCACTAGACTCAGAACCTTGTCATTCAGAGGTGGACAACTAGACATAACTAGACTCAAGGATGAGATTTGAGCACCCTTCAGTTCAGTGGTGATTAATTGGACATAACCAATTAAGAGTCACCAGACTCAAAGTCTTTACTGTTCAAAGGTGGTGAACTAGACATGACAACAAAAAAGAGTCCTTACTAGACTGGAGTATGAGATCTGAGCACCCATCGGTTCAGAGGTGATTAAATGGACATAATTGATTAGAAGTCACCAGAGTCAAAACCTTTACTGTTCAAAAGTTAGCAAACTAGACATGACAGCAAAAATGAGTCCTTACAGGACTGGAGGATGAGATCTGGGCACCGTTGATTCTGAGGTGATTAACTAAATATAACTAATTAGGAGTCACTAGACTCAGAGCCTTGTCATTCAGAGGTGGCGAACTGAACATTACGATAAAAAAGGGTATCCCGCTAGGAGAATAAAAATATGATTATAAACTCTGTGGGGATTTTAAGCGTTCATTGAGGAATTTGAAAGGAGTTATCCGAGGTAATTATTAACGTGACAACTTGAGAGTCCATAAGGACAAAAGGGTCCACTGAGGAGTGAACAAGTTACCAGAGATTTCGTAGGTAATCTTATAAAGAAATTAGCAATCACTGTGGTATTTTGAGAAGGTAATCAGATGTAATCATTAACGTGATAGCTCTGTTGGGGAAACAGGTGAACAATGCTCTTAAAGTCGTTAGAGGTAATCATAAACATGACAACCAAGGAAATCCACTGGGGACTAAAAAGAGTAGACTCCGAGGAAAATCTGATAGCAATATTAACGCTCCCTGGGGTTTTCATAAAGAAATCATCATTCCCTGAGGCCTTTGAGATTCGGGCTTGATATAGTTTGATGCGCTGCTGAGCTTGCAGTCCTTCTCATCTAGCGCTTTGAGCTATTGGAGACATAACTGTTCATTGTCTCTATCTATCATCTTAGTTGACAAAGCAACACGAAGTGATGACATTTATATCTCTTGGGGCATAACTGCTTTACATCTATAGACTAGAGAAAAAGGCGTATTGCCTGTAGGATTTTGGACCATTGTTCGGTAGGCCAAAAACATGCAATGAGCTTCTCATTCCAGTCTCATTTACTTGAGGAACTAAACTTTTAAGGAGCTTGATAATCGTCTTGTTGAATGCCTCGCCAACCCATTAGCAACAGGGTTGTATGCGGTACTTGTCGTAGAACTGAAGAATGATTGGCTTACAAATTAAGGACCATTATCATGAATGGGATGATCCTCCTACGAACACCAAATTGATGAATAACATGGTATTTGATGAAGTTAATAACATTGATGCTTTTAACTTCAGCGAGCGGTATAGCTTCCACCCATTTTGAGAAGTAATCGGTTATTACAAAGATGAACCGATGACCTATAGCCGATGGAGGAATGATGGGTCCTATCATATCGATTTTTCATGATTCAAATGGCCATGAAGCAACTGTGGGGTGGAGCAACTCTAGGGTTGGTGAATGATATCTGCATGAATTTGACTAGCCTTACACTATCTTGCATATTGCATCGCATCGGCAATTATTGTTGACCAGTAATAGCCAAGCTTGCAGAGTCGGTCCTTGAGTGTTGGACCCTGCTGATGGGCACCATATATACCGTAATGAGACTCTTTGATTACTTCTTATGTTTCCATATTAGATAGAGAATGGAAAAGTATACCATCATATGAATGGCAGTAGAGTGCCTTTATCACTGAATCATAGTAAAAACGAGAAGATCTTCATCGAATAGAGCCGCCTCCTTGGGATCATCAGGTAATATGTCGTGCAGGGCATAATCAATGATATGCATCGCTAGTCTCTAGGTTCAAAGTTTTTTGAGGTTGTATGGACTTCCCTAATCTCTAAGTTGTACTTTTGATAGAAGAGATGACGAGTAATCACCGTGAGATGGTAACTGGTGTTGGCTGGTAAAGCCAATGTAGCCGAAAATGCATGTAAAGCATTTGCCCTTGTGTTTTGGAAGCGAGACACATAGCTGATATAAAAGCCATTAAATGTGTTAACCAACTTAATGGATGCATGATGATAAGGTATCAGGTCTTCATAACGAACCTTATACTCTTCCTTGATTTGATTAACAATCAATTTGGAGTCACTTTAAGCATCAAGATATTGTACCCCATTTGTTGAGCAAGCTAGAGATAAATGAGCAGGGCATTGTACTCAGTTACATTATTGGAACAGGGTTTTGTTAATGAGAAGGCACGGGAGAGAATACGGTTGTGCGGCGAGACAAACACAACCCCCACTCTTGCAAATATCTTTCCTTTAAGGCCCATCCTTGACGCACCATCAAAGAATATTTGCCAAACTTTATCTTCTGATGTCTTTTTGGCTTCAATGACCTCGTCTAAAATGTCTTCGATGACCGGATGAGCTGCCAGAAAGTCTGCAAGGGTTTGACCCTTTATCGCCTTCTGAGGTACAAAGGTCATGTCATATTGGGATAACAATATGGCCCAATTTGCTAATCTAAAGTTCAAAGATCTTGGGTTCATCATAAGAATCCATAAAGAATTGACTCTAGAAATGACATGAATGGTCTGCCCGGCCAAGTAATATCATGTCTTTTGGACAGCGAAGATAAGAGCGAGATATTCTTTCTCGACTAGGTTATAGTAGCATTTAGCCCCAATCAAGGTTCGATTTAGGTAGTATATGGCTTGTTCAAAGCTTTCATCATTCTTTTGTGCAAGCAGAGTGCCAAATGGTCCATAGCTCTTACATAAAGTAAGAATATTTTTTTCAAAACGGGAGCTAGCAGTACCGAACGCTTTGTGAGGTATCCTTAGATATCCTCAAAATCCTTTTTGCAAGCATCATCCTAGAAGAAGGAGACGCTCTTCTTCATTAACCTTGTAAGGTTGACATCAACTCGAGAGATTTGCAATGAACCTTCGGATATAGGCAAGCCTGCCTTGTAGGTCTCTAAGTTCTTTAAGAGTCTTCGGAGGCTACATATCTTGGATAGCTTTAACTTTATCAGGGTCAAGATGAATCCCTTTGGACGTGACAATAAATTCAAGGAATTTCCCACTTGACACTGCCAAGAATGACTTTGTCGGATTCATTTTCAGATGATGAGCCCACATGATATCAAACACCATTCTTAGGTGGCAAAAGTGATCGCTTTTTGGTGCGACTCTTAATGCAATGTCGTCAATATAGAATTCCACCATCTTTCGTAGATGATCACGAAAAATTGTGCTCATCGAACGTTGGTAAGTTGCGTCGGCATTCTTCAATCGAATGTCATTACCATGTAGCAGTATACTCCAATAGTGTTCGGAATAACATATGTTTTCTGTCATTCGAGTTCATCTTGATTTAGTTGTATCCTGAAAAGCCATCCATGAAGAATATCCTTTCAAAGCCGCATGTATTGTCAATCATGACATCAGTGATGGGCAATGGAAATTCTTCCTTAGGACATGTTGTGTTAAGATCATGAAAGTTAATACAGACTCTGATCTTTCCGTTCTTCTTGAATACGGGTACAATGTTAGCAACCCAGTTTGGGTGTTGTTCCTCTAAATGAAATCACATCCGATGAGCTTGTGAACTTTGATTTCGATTGCTTCCATAATATCGGAGCAAAACCATTGTTGTTATTGCTTGACCATTTAGCGTTCGGTTTGATGTTGAGAAGATACATGGCCACTTGAGGGTTAAGGCCAAGCATGACTTCATAGCTCCATGCAAAGGCATCTATGGACTCTTGTATAAGAGATATAAGGTCTTACTTTTCATCCCGCGATAGGTTTCGCTTATGGACATGAGCTTTGGATTAGCCTGGTCACCTATATTGACCTGGACCACCTTGTCTTCAGTAGGAGATTGTCATTGTTCAAAATATTTTTTTCATTGGAGGTCAAGCTGTTGAGCCCATAGATCAGCATCAAATATCTCATTGTCTTCATTCTACTCCACTTGACTTATAAATGTCATATTGGCAAAGAGTTTTCTGAAGACAACCCCGCACTAATGTCAGACTCCTAATCAATGAATCTGAAGAATGTGATGGTAAAGTAGAGAATCATCTGTTTCTGATTCAGATAGGGTAGATGGAGTGACATAGCCCAACCCCATGCTAGTCTGATCGTAGTAATTGGGCAACTTTTCTTTCAGCATGAAAGGTTGCAAAGGAATACGTCGTCCCTTTTCAAAATTCAAGTCGTCTCCATGATGTAAGTCATATCCCATTCTTTTCATCATACGGTGCACCGGCTGGGTATAATGAAAGAATTGTGGGGGTTTTAGATCTTCTTCAGAGTCTATGAACTTAAATTCCTTGGGTAACCTCTGCCGAATATGATAGGATATTGATTTCACTTGGAAGATGGAACGATGAATATAGATTCATCGGTATCTTCTATCTGCATGCATGCCATCCTTGATGAAAGCAGGGGCATGTGTAAGGAGCTAGAGTTAATGGAATTAAGTCCATCATCAAAATACAAAAAATAATCAAAAGCGATATTTTCATTAAGTACCCATTCCCGTCATTTTCGGTGGAATCATTACATTCAGGATCATTTAAAATGCTACAAAGATAGCTGGCATGTCCTCTTCTGATCCAGAATCTGCCTCATTACCGTTGTCGATGTCGTCTGATAATGGTTCCTTGGCTACTTTATTAATCTCCTGGTAAAGAAAAGAATCAATAAAGTAGCTCTTCACTCCTTTGAACGGTTGTATTTATACAAACACCATTCTTACTGTTGGCTTATCGTCAACATACTTAAGGCATTGGTGGAGGGTGGATAAGATGATCCAATTGGTATGAATCCTTAGTATCCGAGAAGCAGGTTGTAGAACGTGTCAGCATCGATCACATAACACATCACTTCCATCTTCAAGTCCCGGATCTGACATAAAAGACAGATCTTCTCTAGAGGTACTCCTAGCATTAAAGCCATAAATGGTAGTAGTCGTTGTCGATAATTTGTTCAGGAGAATGCCAAGAAAGTGAAGCAATCTCCTCGAGATGATGCTTAAAGCAGACGCCGGGTAGACTTGACTTCTTTCAATGCAGGCAAAGCCAACATATCCTGTGTAATATAGGGATCTATTATGTTGATTATCTTTAAGGAGCATGTCCTCCGGAGTATAAGTAATGCATGACACCTACTGCAATGCCAGATGAAATTGGGGACACAGAGCTCCATTGTCATTAGTAGGGATTGACAGCACTTATGTCAAAAAGATTTCGAATCAGCAAGTGCATCCTTGGGTGCCTCTCTAGTTTTCTTGGAGAGTCGGAGTAGCTAGTGCAGAGAGACACGAGCTGGGATATTGGCAAATTATGCCAATATATCAAAGCGGAAGGGGGTAACGAGTCCTTGAGAAGGGTTCTTCTTTAAGGCTTTGTCAAACCAGACTTCATTTTGCTTCTCTTTGTCCAGTCGCAAAGTCGGTGCTGAAACCTGAACAGGTGCAGTATTTCTTGACATCATTGGCTGTTGTGTCTCATCAGGGGTCTAGTTGTATTGTCATGAGTATTGTCTTCCGGACCGGGTGCCTACTGGCTGTGAGGTAGCGGGTTGTACCAGTAACTCTCAGTTCCAGTCAATGGTATTTTTTATTAGCGGTTGGTATGGTATAAATGCCTGTTCTGTAGTCTAAACTAAGTCTACTTTAACTCTAATAAAATTTTCTAATATTTTAGATTTTTTTGATGTTTTCAAAAATTTTCAAAATTAATTGAAGATTCTCGAAATTCGTGACCCATCTGTGTCACTATATGACTTCTGAATTTTTAATTTGTAATCGGGGATGAATTTCATGAATCCAATTTTCAATAATGCTTAAAATAATATTTGCTATTTTTTACAATTTTTATGAATTTTTCCGAATTAAATAGGAATTTAATTGAGTTAAGAAAAGACAAAAATGAAAATAAATAAAAGTAAAAAATATTAGAAAAACAAACCCCAATAATAATTCTTTCAAGTTTTGAACCCCTGACCTCTTTATTCAAACCCACAAGCTCCCACCACTATGCCACATTGGCATGTGGTTTAAAGGCCCAAGTCTATTTATTTAAACCTCTCATCTACTCTCTTCATCCTCTCCAACTTAACCCACTCTCTCTAACTTCTCTCACTTTCTCCTCCTCATTATTACTCACCCAAACTAAACCCACTACTCCTTCCACGTAGCTTAACTTTCAGGGGTGGCTTAAGGGTGTGTGTGGTGCCTATAAAAGGGGTATCTCACCATCTCAAGTTACTTGCAAAACCTAGACTTCTCTCTCTTTTTCACTACACACTCTCTTTCTCTCTCAAATCTTTGAAGTGCTAAATGAGAGGAAGAACATTCAGACTGAAGAAAAGCATTTCAGGTATTTTATTTTGCATTTTCGTAGATTTAAGGTCATTGTGGCATTTCATCGAACACGTAATACGCATTACATGTTAGGTGTAATTTCACCATGAAAAGTTTATGATAAAATCACAATAAAATTGTATAGAACACCTAAGATGTGCCTTGTATTTATCATAATTTTTTTAAAATTTTATCCATTTTATTTAGAGGATAAAAAAATGAAACTGTGTTATGCACTGTGTTATTTAGAGGTCTGGCCTGGGCCTGGTCGAGCCAGGCCCGGACTGAGCTTAGCCAGGCCAGGCCTAGCATGAGCTAGGCTAGGCCCCGCTGGCCTATATAAACAGATCCAGGTTCAGGTCTGTTAACCCAACCCCAATATAAAAAAAAAGAAAAAGGAAAAGAAAAAAAGGAAAGAAAAAGAAAAAGAAAAATAAATAAATAAAATATAAATAAAAATATCTAGAAAATTACTGTAGCAATATACTGTAGTAAATCTAGACCCAAATTCATTACTGTAGCAGACCCATTACTGTAGCAAACATACTGGTTAAGCCTTTTTTTGATTGTTATTGATTTTTAGGTTTATTTTAATTCAAAAAATTCTAGAAAATTCACAAAAATTCCAAAGACTTCACAGAAAATCACAAACTATATTTGAGACTTGTAAAATTATTTAGAGTATAATATTACTTAAAATAACATAAAATTAAATATTCTTTGTAATTATTATTTAATGATCATTTGTTTAAAAATTACCAATAAATTTCTAAATATCACAAAAAAAATATAATTCATAATTCAGTAAAATATTAACATTATACATCAATTTTATTAGTTTATGCATGTATTTTATCATGAAATTAAATTTTTAAATGGTTGCTAAAATTTAAAAATTGAATTATTTGAAAATATTAACCAACCAAAATTATAATATAGTAAAAATTATATGCTCATTCAACTTATCACTGAATAAATAACATGTCAAGTCTCTAATTAATTCACGCAATATATAGGCCGCGAATTTTACTGAGAATCGGTTACAGTTACGGGAATTTAGATTCCAACGACATCAGGTAAGTACATATACTCTCTCTCCTCTATGTTCTTTATTAGTTTATAAAATTTCTTTGAAAATCTCAATTCCCATATCCTTCCCTGATCAAGTGTATTGTAAGACATGCATGTATAGGATGTTTGTTACATAAGTGATCATTCAAGTATAACCATAAATCAGTAAATATTGTACAAGTAAGCTGATGTTACCCTATCTCATGATTACTATTTTATAATTATGTCTATATTCTAATACACTGGCATCACTTATATTATTATGCATTTGTCACTCAATGTTGTCACTGTTTTTCATTTTTTCCAAAATTTTGATATGTTTTGTAATCACTATTTGACACTGATACTCTTGATACTGATCCTTAATCCTGTCATGCTGAGTCACACGTTATCTTGCACTTATATTGATTAATAAAATTAACCAAGCCGGAGTTATTGGGGGAGACTGTAGTAGGAAAAATCTAGGGAGGTGTGCTTCCCTTGTGGGTTTGGATGCCACATGTGATCTTGTTATTTATGCACGCTCATGTTTTTACACATTACATGATACCTAAGTACAGTGAACTGTAACTCCCTGCTATCAGGATCCACTAACGCATCACTTATTTGATATGTAGTTGTCCTGTGGGATGGGGAATAGGATGGCTGCATTAGTTAGGGTAATAAATATACTAGACTTAGAATTATCATCTGTGACATGGATAATCTTGACTACATGATGTTCCTAGACTTGCCATATTGTTCTTAACTTGTGATCTTGTAACCTGCTGATTATGATATATGACATTACTCATCCAGAGTGCTTCATGCTCATTATATACATATCTACATACATAATCTTATTTCACATGATCTAGTGTTCTGTTACTCTCGTTGTTATCATACCTGTTACTTTATATTACCGTCATATTTATTATTCATTCATTCCAGTGCTCTACTTATATTGCCCTTGCTTTCACATTTTCATATTATTGTTTCTTCTTCTCGTATGTGCACTTACTGGTCCGCTTTTGATGGACTTTGATTTTTCAGCATCAGAGCTTGGGGAGACTGACGAGCACTATTCAAAGAAACCCAGGAAGATCACTAGGCGTGAGTCTGACGTTTCTTGTCTTATGTATTTTGGCATTTTTCCTTGATATAATGTCCCGATGCCAAAATTATATCTTCTTTTATTTCTGCTTGGTTATATTTTCAATCTTGTATCCAGGAAGAGATTATTGTAGATGTATGTCTTTTATGTGAAGTAAAACTTATGGTTGTTTTTTGTACATGTGTGCGAGAATTTGGCTCATTTACTACAGCATAAGGTATTCACGGAAGAGATTTCCCTCTTTGTGAGTATCTACTGGCCATCGTCACATACCCGTATGTCGTATTTTAGGAAGCGAAGCGTGATATGATTTTGTTAGTATCAGAGACAGGTTTATTTTAATTCTGCACCATATAAAGACAATCAAATTCATATATAAGAAAAAGCATTTATAATAGTCTGGATACACATCGCTAGCCTAAACTCGTGCCTTAGATTCCCTTCTAAACTATTCCTTATCCATTCCAGACACTCATGGCTTGAAACAGAAATATTTCCCTCTTCCTCTCGAGTCGACCCAGTCCCCTATAGTCATCTGTGATTAGAAGTTTCTAGCCAACCTGATACTCATAAAGGACTCTAGGTTAGACGTTGTCTTGGGCATGGACTGGTTGGGCACTTCCTACAGCCAATGAGAGCATAGAAAGATCAAGGAAAAAAGAGTCATTGACTATAGGAAGAAGAAAGTTATTTTTTGGGTCCCCAGTCATCTAGAGTTTGAATTTCATGCTGGGGATGTAACTCTGGAGCAAGCCTAATTCAAGAAGAGGCAATTGAAGGGGGAGTTAGAGTTCTTGAACTCTAAGGAGCAGGTTAATATATATGAGGTGGTATGTGAATTTCTTGATATCTTTCCTGAGGATCTCCCTAGACTACCCCTTGTTCGAGAGATTAAATTTAGTATCGAAGTCTTGCCTGGAACAGCCCCTATTTCCAAGGTGTCTTACCGCATGGCTTCGATAGAACTAGCGGAACTGAAAAAGCAGATTCAAGAATTGCACGATAAGGGGTTAATCCGACCGAGTACTTCAGCCTGGGGCGCTCCGGTCCTTTTAGTCAAGAAGAAGGATGGTAGCCAGCTACTATGCAATGATTACCAGGAGTTAAACCATGTCACAATCAAGAATAAGTATCCCTTACCCCGGATTGATGATCTCTTCGATCAACTAGGGGGAGCCACAGTATTCTCTAAGCTAGCTCTCCGTTCTAGTTATCACCAAGTGAGGGTGAAAGCTGAGGATGTATCTAAGACTGCTTTTCGGATGCGATATGGTCATTTTGAGTTCCTTATTATGCCATTCAGAGAAACCAATGCTCCTACGATATTCATGGACTTGATGAATCACGTCTTTGTTTCATACTTAAATCAATTTGTCGTGGTCTCTATTAATGATATCCCGATTTATTCCAAGACCAAAGAGAAGCACACTAAGCACTTGAGGATTGTCCTGCAAACTCTAAGACAAGAGAAGTTATATGCAAAGCTTAGTAAATATTCTTTTTTCCTAGACAATGTCTTATTTCTCCGGCACATCATATCTGGGGATGGCATTTCGGTGGATCCAGCCAAAGTAGAAGGTGTCAGAGATTGGCCAATCCCTGAGTCTGTCACAGAAGTGAGAAGTTTTCTTGGACTGGCTAGCTACTATCGTCGGTTTGTCCAAAATTTCTCCAGGATCGTCGAGCCTCTTACTAAGCTAACTAGAAAGGAAGTGACGTATCGGCAGACTGAGGAATGCCAGTTAGTATTCGAGGAACTGAATGATCGATTGACGACAATACCAGTTCTAGCAATTCCAGATGGATCTGGGGGGTCGGTGATACATAGTGATGCTTCTGGGTGCGGCCTGGGCTGTGTGTTGATGTAACGAGGCAGAGTGATATCATTCGCCTTAGACAACCGAAGCCCCATGAGAGAATTACCCAACTCATGATCTAGAACTGGCGGTGGTCGTCTTCGCCCTTAAAGTATGGAGACACTATCTTCTTGGGGAGAATGTGGAGATATTCATAAATCATAAGAGTTTCAAGTACATTTTTACCTAAAAAGAGCTCAACATGCGCCAGAGGAGATGGCCAGAGCTCATGGCGGACTGTGATTTAGATTTGCAACCCCAGGAAGGTGAATGTAGTTCATGATGCTCTCAGTAGGAAGCCCTCTTTCATCATGATGACTCAGCAGAAGGAATGCAGGGAGAGATTTTTAGGCTGGACTTGGAGATCATTCTACCTGGAGATATTGGAAGACTCATGACCTTGGCGACTCAACCATCTCTATTCGAAAAGATCAAGGAGGTTCAGAAGGAAGACCCTAAGTTGCAGGAGATAGTCATCCATGTAGATGGTTCGCTTCTGTTCGGAATCAGACTCTGTGTACAATCTGGGAAAGTTCGAAGGGAGTTGCTCTCTGAAGCTCATAGTTCCCCTTATTGGGTACAACCTAGGGGTACTAAAATATATATAGACCTCTCTTTAACTCTGGTGTAGCACTATTTTGCACTGTTACATCTAAACTGTGCCACATGATGTAATGCTCCACAAAGTAAAATCGACACGATATGAAAAGACTGAGATCCCCTCAATACGTAGCAAAAATCGAAATGTGTTACCTGCTACACGTGTGCACTGCCCATCAACGTTCAGCCCGGGCTGCACAACACGGCCCCCTCAACCTAACCCAACCTTATTGAATGTAGGCAGTTTGAGAGTCTTCCTTGGGTCGTAACTAAAATAAGATGAGAATCCATGACTCGTCGACCGTTATAACTGGCCATTACGTTTCAAATTTAGGAGAAAAAATTTATGGGTATCTGTTCGTTTTTCACCTTGTAATGGTAATTCCATCCTCCAAGTTAAAAACTTAAAATGGAGTCTGTAGTGTTTGGCAAGGAGATCCTAAACTCCCTCTCCACACTCCGTCCAAACGAGGTGTTGCATTTATTATTCTTGCTCAATTATTAATGGTTTACAAACCAAAATTTGTTCATATACAACAATATGATCTTTGAAAAGCAAAATTTATGTCAGAGTTAACTCTTAACTCCAGTGTAACACTGCTTTGCACCATTACATCTGAACCATGCCACGTGTTGTGATTCTCCACAACATAAAATCGACACGCTGTGAAAAGGACGGAGAGAGACCCCCCAACACATTGTGAAATCGAAATGCGTCACCTGCTGTACGTGTCCACAGCCCAGGAACAGGCGGCCTGGGCAGCACAGACAACTGCCTTAGTTATGCGTCCTACAACGAGAAAAAAACAATGTCACAGAACTGTGCCACGTGTTGTAATGCTCCACAACGTAAAATCGACACGATATGAAAAGATCGAAAGGGACCCCCTCAATAAGTTGCAAAAAACGAAATGCATTACCCGCTACACGTGTCCACAGCCCAGCAACGAGCAACCCGGGCCGCACAACACAAACCCCGCAACCTAACCCAACCTTACTGGATCTAGGTAGTTTGAGAGTCTTCATTGGGTCGTAACTAAAATAAGATCAATGTTAGATGAAAAGCCCTACAATAAGATGAGAGTACATGACCCATCAACCATGTGAGCTTATTCTGCAACGGAGTTATAACTGGCCTTTACACTTCAAATTTAGGGGGAAAAAGTGTTAGTTTCTATGATCAATCTGACAACTAATTAATATCACTGAAATATCACCGATCTAATTGGCCAGGTCGGTTAATATCAGGTGGGAGGTTTTTCGTTCAATAGAACGTTTCTTAATTAAAGAACCACCTTTCAATTACCTTCCTTGGTTAAACACCAATTAGACTGGTATAAGTCAGTCTCAATATACTGAATATCAGTATAACCCCTGTATAAAAAAAATTAATTCACTTATACAGTACTTGGAGTGAGGAACGCTTAAAGCGAATCTCCTTAAGACAATTACGTCCCCCGCACCGCTGCTAACGGGTTACTGGACGCTGGTCTCCCAAGATACAACACTCCTTTCACGGTATTTGGATAGCACTACCAAATCACCGTACGGTCGAACCGTAGTTAACCAGTACCTTCACAGGATTATTGAAGCAGTAGGACCAAGACAAATTTCAGGGAGAATATTTGTCTTTACTTTGGAGGAGCACCAACTGTAGAGGAAGGAGGAAGGTAGAAGAATATTCTTCTTTGGAAGTCTCAAATTCAGACAACAATTTTATTAAAGAATCTGTTGAATTTTCTGAGCCCTCTTTCAGAACGAATTTTGCAGAATCTCTTAGAAGTCGCTTCGAAAACCGAGTTTCAGAATTCCCACTTCCTGTTGGAAGTCACTTCAAACCAGAGAGAGAAGATCTCACTTCAGAACGCAGAGAAATCTCACTTCAGAACGCGGAGAACTGATTTATGTGTTTGTTTTCGTTGTGTTTTGTTTGAGAATATGGAGCGCTATTTATAGCGCTCCGGGGGGGTAAAAATGTCTGAAACCGACCGAACGGTTGCAACAGTTCGGTCTGAACCGTTGCGACGGTTCGTTTCAACCGCAGCAACCGCCCAATTGTCCGCGGCGGTTTACTAACAGCAGTTGCGCTGGGCGGTTCGGATCCGGATGGCGGAGCGGGTATGATCCGCATAACCCATACCCGTGAGACCCGGTTCAAAAAGAACCGAACCGAAATCGAACCCGAGCCCGAGCCCGGCGCCGGCGCCCGCGCGCGCGTGCGCATGTTCGGCATGGTTTCCCCCTAATCGCACACGAAAACTCCAACTACCCAAAGGGCACACCCTTTGTTCTCATTTTTCTCTATTTAAACACTTCAAACTTCCATCTCATGGCCAATGTTGGATTAAATGATTTTAGCTACTTTTAGCCCCCTTTTGGCTTTGAATTAGGCAATCTTTAGACTTGAATATCTCATTCATTGAACATGTGAATATACCACGTTCATCCCCAATGGAAGGAGAACACACTCCAATCATTATCCAATTGATTCAATCAATGGATCTCGCCGTAATTCAACTCAAAGATTCACATATATTCTTCATATTTCCAACAATCCCCCACAATGAATGGAGATTCAAGGAATTGACACACAAAGAGACTGACTCAATTGTGAAAGGTACTTTAGAAAAGAAACTACATCAGGATAGGTGAACTAGGTCTTGAACCTTCCATAGCGGAATTTTTATCGGACTTACTGGCTAATCAGTGAACTAGATCTTGAACTGTTAGCCATTAGTGTAAGCCAAGTCAACAAGCTTCACATAGTAACTTTTCAAATCAACTTTGGTTCTCGTTTGTATCCATTTTGCCCCTAGACATTCTTAGTTTCAGAGAGTATCTTTAGGGAATAATAGCCTCCATAGAAATTCCCAAAGAGCCGACCTAACTCTATACTCACATAGGTGATCGTCCTATTAAGAGTAGTCTACTCTACTCCTCTTATTTAGTAACAAGATATAGACATCATTAAAAGCGTTAAGCTTATCCTTAATCCACTTGAAGAAAACACTTATGTGCACCTTAGGAATGGTTTGGAGTCAAGCTCCTAAGTGCTTACTTGCTGAGTCAATCACAACTAGTTTTTCCTCTTGAACTTAGTCCGTGAGATCTCCAGTCGCTAAGTGAGGTTTCCATTAAGCTGACTCGGTAAGGTTAGGCTTTTAGACCCATTCCCCTCGATGCGCAGTTTATACGCTCTCCACTTAAACCTTTAGTAAGCGGATCCGCTAAATTATCTTTTGACGAGATAAAGTCAATAGAGATAATTCCATTTGAGAGCAACTGCTTAACAGTATTATGTCTATGATGAATATGTCTAGACTTACCGTTATATATAACATTTTGTGCCATAGATATAACTGCTTGATTATCGCAGTGTATGCATATAGCGGGCGCTGGCTTTTGCCATAATGGTATATCTTTCAAAAATTATCGAAGCCATTCTGCTTCTTCGCCAGCCTTATCTAAGGCTATGAATTCCGATTCCATAGTGGAATGGGCAATACATGTTTGTTTGGAAGATTTTCAAGATACCGCTGCTCCTCCTAGAGTAAATACGTATCCGTTAGTTGATTTTGATTCCTTAGAATCTGCAATCCAATTACCGTCACTGTATCCTTCAAGTACAGGTGGATACTTTTCATATCTCAAGGCATATTCCTTGGTATGTGAGACGTAACCCAATACTCGTAGTAGAGCAGTCCAATGTTCATCACTAGGGTTGCTAGTGTATTTGCTTAATTTGCTTACAGCGTAAGTAATATCGAGTCTAGTGCAATTCATCAAATACATTAGACTTTCGATAATCTGATAATACTCCAACTGGTGTATTCCAGTTCCTGTATTCTTATAAAGGTGAATGTGTGAGAGAAAAGAATTTGTATTCTCCTTTATCCCATGATCCTTGAATCTTTCTATCATTTTCTCCACATAGTGAGATTGAGATAGACTGATTCCATCGAGTGTTCTTATGATTTTAATTCTTAAAATTACATCAGCAACCCCCAGATCCTTCATGTCAAAACTGTTGGATAACATTCTTTTAGTAGACTTAATAATTTCAATATTAGTCCCAAGTATCAACATGTCGTCTACATAAAGACAAACAATGATACATGCATTTCCAACTGTTTTAATGTAAACACACTTATCGCATTCATTGATAGTGAATCCATCTTTGATCATGACACTATCAAATTTCTCATGCCATTATTTTGGAGCCTGCTTTAGACCGTATAAGGATTTTACCAATTTACACACTTTGTGTTATTAGCCCTTGACTATAAATCCTTCAGGTTGCTCCATATATATTTCTTCATTTAATTCACTGTTTAAGAATGCAGTCTTGACATTTATTTGATGGATATCTAAGTTATGCAATACTGCAATTGCAATCAACATCCGAATGGAGGTTATTCTTGTTACTGGTGAATAAGTATCGAAACAGTCAAGTCCTTCCTTT
This sequence comes from Agave tequilana, assembly GCA_038442645.1. Taxonomy (NCBI): domain Eukaryota; kingdom Viridiplantae; phylum Streptophyta; class Magnoliopsida; order Asparagales; family Asparagaceae; genus Agave; species Agave tequilana. The sequence goes on along the minus strand of JAVJIF010006987.1, from coordinate 82,231 downwards.
TGTCGATAGCCCTTGGCTACTAATCTAGCCTTGTATTTATCGATAGATCCATCGGGTTTTAATTTTCTTTTAAAAATTCACTTACACCCAATTGGTTTACTGTCATGAGGCAAGTTTGCTAATTCTCAAGTATGTGTAAATCACCTAGAGGGGGGTGAATAGGTGATGAGCTAATCTAATGGTCAATAATGCGGAATTAAAAACTAATATGATGCAAACTAAACTTCTTACACTAAACACCACGTATAATACAAGAGTGTAGCCGAATTCCCCGTGAAGGGCTCTGGACTAACTCCTCAAGATTCCTCTAAATAAGAGTTGAGGTGTCGCGTTAGCTCTCTTAGTTGAATACAAGTGTTAGCAAACACACCCCAAGATATAACAATTAAGCACACAATATATCAAGCATATAAAGATAAAGACAAGAATAGCATGCAAGATATAAAGACAAGTAAGAGACAGAGAGAGAGAGAGAGCAATCGCAAACACGGAAGATTTGTTTCGAGGTTCGAGCACACTTGCTCTACATCCCCGCCTTCAATACTATGAAGGATTTTCACTAAAATCGATCCCACCGGATCACTTGGTGTCGCAACACCTACAAGCTCTTGGACTGCCTAGTCCCTCTCTTGTACCCGCAAGAACACACCGCAAGCTCACTAGCTCGTCGAGGCCGCACCTCAAACACCGAGTTCACACACGAACTCGAAACACCGCGAACCCACAAGTCCGCCTCCTCAAAGTACAAAATAGAACTTTGGTGATCACAACTCTTTGATCACCTAAAATCATCTCACAATAACACTCTTATAGGATGAATATGTCAATGGATAGCTCAAGTGTTGTGTGAGAAAACAAGGATTGAAGTGGTGGAGGAAAACTCAAAGAAATCACTTTTAAAATACTCTTGATAAACTCCCCTTTTGATTGAAAATATTTCCTCTCAAATAAGTGGAGAAAACATCTTAATGGAGTTGGAAAAACTAGCTTAAAACCCACTTAAAAATCTTATAGAAAACAGCCCCCAAAAGCCCCAATTTATAGAGTTAGAAAAACTAATCGTTGGAGCCAGGTTGGCCTGTCGGTCGACCAGCCGGTCGACCGGCCAACGGTCAGATTTCTGACCGTTGAGCCAGCGGTCGACCGGCCGGTCAACCGTGGCCTGGATACAGAGAGCAGACTCTCTGCCCGGTCGACCGGGGCCTTTCCAGAGAGCAGAGCTCTCTGGATGGTCGACCGGCCCTCCAGCCAAACTGGCGTGCACGTTGGTCGACCGAGTCGGTCGACCGACTCCTAGCGCGGTCGACCGGCCCGGTCGACCGGCAGAAGCCAGACAGGAATTTCTGGGATTAAAGACTTGGTCATTTTGGCTCAAATAAAATCCCATAAAATTATGAAAAATCTACAAAAATAGTTTTAACATTATACTTTGATAAACAAACATGTATGAGTAAAATCAAGACATGTTACAAACAATTTGAACTATTTTTGTAACTTGGAAATTTTGGTTAAAAACGAAAACTGTATTTTTCCAAAATGGTTTTTTCAAAACTTCTCCAAATACAAAAACAAGATATTTTAAACACTTTTAAAGCATAGAGTGTATGGATATGATCCACTACGCATACATGGTGAAATATCTATGTTTTTGACATTAAGCTCTAAATTTGGTTTTGGTTAAAAACATATAAACTTTAAATACCAAAAACCAAAACGGTATTTTTCAAAAAGAAAACTCTATTGTATTTTTCCAAACAAAAATTCTTTTATGAAAACTCATCTAATCAAGAGTGTGTGTGTGTGTGTGTGTGTATAGTATACTTGAGCAATCCACCAACTATTCTATCCTTTACATTTAAATCTAAAAACAAAATCTTATAAAAACAAACCTAGACACAAGTCTTGATCTTGAAGTCTTCACTTGAAATCTTCTTATCTTCTTGACTTGGTCCAAACTTGATCCAACGAGCTAGACTCCTCTTGAGTACTTGATGTGGTCTTGATGCACAAGCTCTTGAATCAAACCGTGCTAGCTCCAAAACTTGACTTTAAATCCTTTGTTGAAGCTACGCACTGTTGGCCCAAAAGGTTACACTCTCCATTTGTTTAAGTTTTGATGATAACAAAACACATAGAAGTTATTTGGTACTAATAAGTTGTTTAGAATGAGTTTCAGGTTTTTTCTAGTCATGATGGTCTTATTAAGCATATTGCAAGGATAATGGCGCTAAAAGGCAAATGACGCAAGAGGACGTTTTCATAGGAGAGAAGGCTCTAGCTCGGCAACGCGGTTCAAAGACACCTTCCTATAAAGTTTTTATATTTTTTGTTTGTTAAAGAATAGTATATATGTTTGAAGCTCAAATACACACACATAAATTCAATACATTTGGTTTTTGATTTAATCGGTTTTAGATTTCAAGTACATATATCGGGTTTTGGATTTGAACCAGTTTTAGTTCTGCTGATCTGCTTGATACCCTTTTATATTTGTTATCATAACTTTTATTCTTATATTCAAATAACATGATTTAACTTGTATTTCAAAGATAACTTTCAGATCTAAATTTCTTATTCAATAATCATTTTCAAATTCAAATTTTAAAGATGTCAAATATGAAAATCACCTAGAGGGGGGTGAATAGGTGATAATGCTAATCAATGCACAATATAAAAATTATGAAGTAACAATCTCACAAAGCAAGTGAATATAGCAATGATGTAGAGAGCAAGTAATAAGAGCAATGAAAATAGAGCAAGAAATAAGAGCAAGTAAACCAAACGCAAACACCGAGATTTGTTATCGAGGTTTGAGCACCCAGCTCTACTTCCCCGCCTTCCCCAGAAGGATTCCAACCACTTCCACTATCACAAAGATGTCACAAATACACCGGAGTACCCAACTCCACAATCTCAAGTACAAGCAATCTCTGAGTAGTCAAAAGACCACAAACTCTCTCTTGCAAAATTCTCTTCCCTTACAAAGATCCTTAGAGAATAATGAGTAGGAATGAAGCTCTTGTGTGTAAGGAGAAAAGAAAAAGAAATCAGAGAGTTCTTGAAAACACTACAGAAAATGAGAGGGAATTTCAGCACAAAAACCAAGAAACCAAGACTTTTTGAATGCCTTAAACTTTTGAAAATATTGAGAATTTTTCTAGTGACCAACCTGTCCCTAAACACCCCTATTTATAGGAGAGGGTTAGGGTTAGGAGATAAAACATATTTAAGGCTAATCAGAAAGTATTAGAACCAAAACATGTCACTTAAACATAATTAAGTGAGAAAAGGACAAAAATAAACCAGCTCAGAAAACTAGCCGTTACTGTTCAAACGGCTAGCTCGGTCGACCGGCCCGGTCGACCGCTAGTTCAAAGAAAATAGCCGTTGCAGGTTACGGTCGACCGACCGGTCGACCCAAACAAACAGAGAGCTCTGCTCTCAGACCCGGTCGACCGGGACGGTCGACCGTCCAAAGTCTGCCAAACGTGCACAGATTTGTGCACGTCAGTCGACCGACCCGGTCGACCGACTTCTAGCCAAGTCGACTTGTCAGAGGACTAGTCGACTGGATGAAGTCTGGAACAGAAAACTGGGTCAGAAAAATAGTTTTAAAAATATTTTGAAAAATCTTTTAACACTCCTAAAAATCACCAAAAATAGTTTTATCATTTTGCATTGATATATAAACATGTGGTAAAAGGTTTAGCTCAAATATCAATCAATATGAACTATTTTTGTCTCTTATCATTTTTACCAAAAACCAAAAACTGTATTTTCTAAAACTTGGATTTTGAATAGAAAATACGTTTTGTCCAAAACTCTTCCAAATACAAAAACATGATATTTAAACATTTTGAAGCATGATGTATATGGATATAATCCTATATACATGAAACATATATATATATCATAGTTTTTGTCATTAATTTCAAAAATAAGTTTTGTTAAAACACAAAACTTAAAACACATGAATAGGTAAATCAAAGTAAGTTTGTAGGTTGAAGATTGTATACAAACTATTTTTGTACATGTTATAGGAAATATATTTGGAAACAAGATGTGCGCAAAAACGTGTGTGATAGAGCTTCAAACCTATTCACTATTCTTTAACAAAACTCTAAACCAAAAAAAAACAAATCTAATAAATTATCTTGAGCAATCTTGAAGTCTTGAGCCATGCGATGCCTTGCTAGAGCCTTCTCTTCTATGTTCCTCCCTTGATGTGCAAAAAGCCTTCTTTACTTCATGAACCTAGAAATTCTTACAATAGCTAAGCAATGGCCTCCAAATATGGTACTAACCTGAAACTTATCTTAAACAAACTAATTAGTACCAAATAGCTCTTATTTGTTTTGTTATCATCAAAACTCTAAACAAATGGAGAGTGTAACCTTTTGGGCCAACAATCTCCCCCTTTTTGATGATGACAAAACAAATAGGCTATAAACAAAAGTATAGGGGAGGAGAAAGCTCCCCCTCAAATTATGCTATATTAAACAAAGAAAAACAATGTAATTTGTAATTTGCAAGTAAACATCATGAAACCAAAAATCAAAAACACTTCATGAAAACACATCAAAAACTCAAAACATATATAAAAACACATCAAAAACTCAAAACATATATAAACTCATGTGGAACCAAAACCATATGAGCTCATATTTCCATACATAAACTCATTCTCCCTCTTTTGTCATACATCAAAAAGGGTTAAGAAAACATTTTATTCAATAACACAAACATTAAGTTCCCCACAAATGAATGAAAATCTAGCAAAATCAAGTGGTTTAGTGAAAATATCGGCAAGTTGCAAATCCGTAGAAACATAAACAATATCTATATCTCCTTTCTCAAAATGATCTCTAAGAAAGTGATATCTAATCTCAATGTGCTTGGTCTTACTATGTTGATTTGCATTCTTTGTCATATGTATAATACTACTATTATCACAAAATATTTTTATATGGTTATAATGCAAATCATAATCAAGGAGAGTATGTTTCATCCAAAGGACTTGTGCACAACAAGCCCCCGCGGCAACATACTCCGCCCGGCGGTTGAGAGAGCTACGGAATTTTGTTTCCTAGAGGACCATGAAACAAGACAATTACCAAGAAATTGACATGTCCCACTAGTACTCTTTCTATCTACTCTACAACCCGCATAGTCGGCGTCTGAATAACTCGTCATTGAGAAATCTCCGGTTTTCGGATACCATAGACCCATTCCAATCGTTCCCTTAATATAACGAATAATGCGTTTTACCGCAATAAGATGGGACTCTTTGGGACACGATTGAAATCTAGCACAAAGACACACACTAAATATGATATCCGGCCTACTTGCCGTCAAATACAAAAGACTATCTATCATGCTTCTATACAATTTAATATCAACATTTTTACCTTGGTCATCCTTATCAAGCTTGGTGGTAGTTGCCATGGGAGTGTTGCAAACCTTTGAGTCTTCAAGTCCAAACTTCTTTACGAGTTCCTTTGCGTATTTGGCTTGACATATGAAGTTCCCATCTTGCAATTGCTTGATTTGGAGTCCAAGAAAGAAATTAAGCTCACCCATTGAAGACATTTCAAACTCACATTGCATAACCTTTTCAAATTCCTTGCATAAAAACTCATTAGTAGAACCAAAAATTATATCATCAACATAAATTTGCACAATTAAAATGTCATTATCAACATGCTTAGTGAATAGTATTGTATCTACTTTGCCTTTAATAAAATCATTTGAAATGAGAAAACTAGAAAGCCTTTCATACCAAGCTCTTGGAGCTTGTTTCAATCCATACAAAGCTTTATCAAGTTTAAAAACAAAATCGGGATGAACATGATCAACAAAACCGGGAGGTTGAGCAACATAAACTTCTTCATTTATAAAACCATTCAAAAATGCACTTTTCACATCCATTTGAAAAAGTTTAAAATTTTTGAAAGATGCAAAAGCTAGTGTCATCCGTATGGCTTCAAGCCGTGTTACGGGTGCAAAGGTCTCCTCAAAGTCAATTCCCTCAACTTGAGTGTAACCTTGGGCCACTAACCTAGCTTTATTCCTAATCACATTTCCGGACTCATCCATCTTGTTTCTAAAGATCCACTTAGTACCAATTATTGGTCTATCGTGGGGCCTAGGAACAAGGTGCCAAACTTGGTTGCGCTCAAATTGATTGAGTTCCTCTTGCATGGCTAGCAACCAATATGAGTCCGCCTCGGCTTCGAGGATGCTTTTGGGTTCAAAATGAGAAATGAAAGCAAAGTTACCACATAGGTCATGGAGTTTGGAGCGAGTTGTTACCCCTTTAGATGCATCACCTAAGATGAGCTCCTTGGGATGATTTGTGGCATATCTCCAAGCTTTAGGAAGCGGTTGAGAGCTTTCCTCTTTATCCTCTTGAACGTCACCAATTGGTTCTTGCTTATCATCTTGAGTGAATGAGTCCTTCAAGGATAGTCTCTCCATGTCTTCACCTAATAGTTCAATCTCTACAACATTCTCAACAAACACATTAGATTCTTCAAATTTAACATGCATGGATTCTTCAATGGTAAGTGAAGATCTATTGAATACTCTATAAGCTTTACTAGTTGTAGAATATCCAACAAAGATTGCTTCATAAGCCTTAGCATCAAATTTACCCAAGTTATCTTTAGTGTTCAAAACAAAACACTTGCATCCAAAAACTTTGAAATATGAAACATTAGGTTTTCTAGAATGATACATTTCAAAAGATGTTTTGAAAGAATTTTTACATAAATAAATACGATTTGATATATAGCATGCGGTGTTTACGGCCTCGGCCCATAGATATTGAGGGAGGTCATACTCACTTATCATTGTCCTAGCCATCTCTTGAAGTGTTCTATTTTTTCTTTCTACAACTCCATTTTGTTGTGGAGTTCTAGGACAAGACATTTCATGCTTAATTCCCTTTTCATCACAATAAGTCATGAAGAGTTGGTTAACAAACTCACCACCTCTATCACTCCTTATTTTCAAAATCGGAAAACCTTTTTCTTTTTCAACCCTTTTTCGAAAAATTTTGAAATGAGAAAAAATTTGATCTTTGTGTTCTAAGAAGAAAACTCAAGTGAAACGGGAAAAATCATCAACTAAAATAAATGCAAATCTACTACCATTTAAGCTCTTAGTTTTAGTAGGTCCAAAAAGATCCATATGAATTAATTCTAAAGGCCTAGTTGACATGATATCCTTGATTGGTTTGAAGGAAGACTTGGTTTATTTTCAAAGTTGGCACGCACCACAAATGTGGTCTTTCTCAAACTTCAAGCAAGGTATACCCTTCACCAAATCCTTAGAATTAATCCTAGAAAGATGGTCAAAAGATGTATGTCCTAATCTTCTATGCCAAAGCCAAGAATTTTCATCAAAGCATTTAAGCATTTAGTAGAACATTCCACATTAAGCATGTCAATGATATAAACATTATCATCATGAAATTCGGTGAGAATACAATCATTAGTTTTAACATCAAAAATCTTGCAAGAAGAATCATCAAAAATAACTTTAAGTCCACGATCACAAAATTGACTAATGCTAAGCAAATTATGTTTCAAACCATCAACAAGTACAACATTTTCTATAATGGGAGATGCACCAATTTGAATGTTACCTATACCGATGATAGTGCCTTTGGAGTCATCCCCGAAGGTGACGGAGTCACCTTCCTCGTACCTTGATAGGGTTGTAAAGTTATTGATGTCCCACGTTATGTGTCTAGAACAACCACTATCAAGGTACCACCGCTCCCTACGTCTTGGAGCCTTGGTGTGTACCTACATCAAATAATTTAGGACTTGATTTTGGTACCCACATTTTCTTGGGTCCTAAAGAGTTAGTTTCATTAACCCAAACAAGATTATTGGTCCTATTTATTTGGTCATAACAAAATTTAGCCAAATGTCCATTCTTACCACAATATGTGCATCTATACACTCTACCATATTTAAAAGCATAGTGAGTGTGTGATTTGTGAGCATGAGAATTGTGAGCATGAAAAGATTTAGCATGAGAAGTGTTATGTGTAGTGTGAGCATGAGGAATCTTAACATGTGAATCTTTAGCATGAGAGGTGTGCTTTTTAGAAAACATTTCTTCAAGTTTCTTAGTGTTAAAAGCACAATCCTTTAAAGTCTTTTCAAAATCAACAATTCTAGTTTTCAAAGAAGAAATTTCTTTTTCATCAATTTTAGGAAATTTTGCTTTACAAGCAACTTTGTAAGCACAAATTCATTTTGGGTAGAAATGAGATTTGAAGAAATTTTATCTTTTTCTTTAGAAATAATAGCAAGTTGATTTTTGAGAAAAGCAACTTCTTTTTCCAATTTAGAGCATTCAATCTTTTTATTGTCATAAGTTTCTGAAAGTTCAACAAAGGCATGAATAAGAACTTCTTTGCTTAATTCATCATCTTCATCATCAAGAGGTTGAGGGGTTACCTTTGGTGTGTTTGCCATGAAACACATATTCGCTACATCTGCCTCTTCCTCGGACTCGCTTTTCGAATCCCAAGTTGCCTTGTACGCTTTCTTTTCTTCCGGTTTCTTTGGCTTGAAGGAGGAGGTCATCTTCTTCTTGAACTCCGGGCAATCCGCCATGATGTGTCCGGGCTTTCGGCAATTGTAGCATATAATTCTCCTCTCCTCTTTGCCTTCAAATTTCCTTCGGAAGTTGAGCTTGTTCCTCCGGTACATTCTCTTCACATTGCGAACAAGTAGTGATAGCTCCTCATCTTCTTCTTCATCTTCTTCATCGTCTTCAAGAGTGGATGAAGACTTGAAGGCTAAGGATTTCTTCTTTAGTGGAACGGCCTCTTCTCTTACTTTCTTTTCCATCTCATGGGTTTTTAGGTTCCCAATGAGACTAATGAGGTCCATCTTATCCTTGTCGTTCAATTCTTTTAGGGTGGTGGCCTTGATCTCCCATGATGTAGGAAGTGCCCGAATCACTTTTCGCACCTTTTGGTCATTGGAGATGTCATCACCTAAAGAAGAAAGAGTATTGGTGATTTTAGTAAATCTAGTAATCATACAATCAATAGATTCTTCATCAATCATTTTAAAGGATTCATATTGGGACCTTAAGAGATCTATCTTAGCTCTCTTAACTTGTGAAGTCCCCTCGTGTGTGACCAATAAATGTTGCCAAATCTCATAGGCAGATTGGCAATGAATTACCCGTGTAAGGTCATCCTCATTCAAGGCGGTTAAGAGGGAATTTTGGGCCTTGGAGTTAGCCTCATATTCTCTAAAGTTGAAGTCGGTCCATGTGCTCTCATCACTATCGGGTGCAACATAGGGTTTGATCAATGATTTAGCCACTAAGCTACCTAAGGATTGCAAAAAGATAGTCATCCTAACCTTCCAAATAGGGAAGTTGAGTCCATCAAATTTAGGAGGGGTTTTGATGTTATCGATCATGTTTACTAGTGAATGACAAATGGAATGCAAATGTTGATTAGCAAATTTTAAGGATCTCTCTTATGGATGTTAAGCCAAAACCTAGAGTCCAAGCTCTGATACCAATTGAAAATCACCTAGAGGGGGGTGAATAGATGATAATGCTAATCAATGCACAATATAAAAATTATGAAGTAACAATCTCACAAAGCAAGTGAATATAGCAATGAATCTAGAGAGCAACTAATAAGAGCAATGAAAATAGAGCAAGAAATAAGAGCAAGTAAACCAAACGCAAACACCGAGATTTGTTATCGAGGTTCGAGCACCCAGCTCTACTTCCCCGCCTTCCCCAGAAGGATTCCAACCACTTCCACTATCACAAAGATGTCACAAATACACCGGAGTACCCAACTCCACAATCTCAAGTACAAGCAATCTCTGAGTAGTCAAAAGACCACAAACTCTCTCTTGCAAAATTCTCTTCCCTTACAAAGATCCTTAGAGAATAATGAGTAGGAATGAAGCTCTTGTGTGTAAGGAGAAAAGAAAAAGAAATCAGAGAGTTCTTGAAAACACTACAGAAAATGAGAGAGAATTTTAGCACAAAAATCAAGAAACCAAGACTTTTTGAATGCCTTAAACTTTTGGAAATATTGAGAATTTTTCTAGTGACCAACCTCTCCCTAAACACCCCTATTTATAGGAGAGGGCTAGGGTTAGGAGATAAAACATATTTAAGGCTAATCAGAAAGTATTAGAACCAAAACATGTCACTTAAACATAATTAAGTGAGAAAAGGACAAAAATAAACCAGCTCAGAAAACTAGCCGTTACTGTTCAAACGGCTAGCTCGGTCGACCGGCCCGGTCGACCGCTAGTTCAAAGAAAATAGCCGTTGCAGGCTACGGTCGACCGGCCGGTCGACCCAAACAAACAGAGAGCTCTGCTCTCAGACCCGGTCGACCGGGACGGTCGACCGTCCAAAGTCTGCCAAACGTGCACAGATTTGTGCACGTCGGTCGACCGACCCGGTCGACCGACTTCTAGCCAAGTCGACTTGTCAGAGGACTAGTCGACTGGATGAAGTCTGGAACAGAAAACTGGGTCAGAAAAATAGTTTTAAAAATATTTTGAAAAATCTTTTAACACTCCTAAAAATCACCAAAAATAGTTTTATCATTTTGCATTGATATATAAACATGTGGTAAAAAGTTTAGCTCAAATATCAATCAATATGAACTATTTTTGTCTCTTATCATTTTTACCAAAAACCAAAAACTGTACTTTCTAAAACTTGAATTTTGAATAGAAAATATGTTTTGTCCAAAACTCTTCCAAATACAAAAACATGATATTTAAACATTTTGAAGCATGATGTATATGGATATAATCCTATATACATGAAACATATATATATCATAGTTTTTGTCATTAATTCCAAAAATAAGTTTTGTTAAAACACAAAACTTAAAACACATGAATAGGTAAATCAAAGTAAGTTTGTAGGTTGAAGATTGTATACAAACTATTTTTGTACATGTTATAGGAAATATGTTTGGAAACAAGATGTGCGCAAAAACGTGTGTGATAGAGCTTCAAACCTATTCACTATTCTTTACCAAAACTCTAAACCAAAAAAAAAAACAAATCTAATAAATTATCTTGAGCAATCTTGAAGTCTTGAGCCATGTGATGCCTTGCTAGAGCCTTCTCTTCTATGTTCCTCCCTTGATGTGCAAAAAGCCTTCTTTGCTTCATGAACCTAAAAATTCTTACAATAGCTAAGCAATGGCCTCCAAATATGGTACTAACCTGAAACTTATCTTAAACAAACTAATTAGTACCAAATAGCTCTTATTTGTTTTGTTATCATCAAAACTCTAAACGAATGGAGAGTGTAACCTTTTGGGCCAACAAAATATTTGGTTGAACTCTGTTCTTATTCTGAAAACAGCTTACAGTTTCTGATTTGACACTTGTCAGTGTTTTATTGATATCTTTCTAATAAAAAATGATATTGAGTTGATTTCAGTTGTATTAAAAAGAAGACTTAAAGATTTACAAATTATTACTATATACCTAATTCTGAATTTGGACGTTTACAGCCTGAAAAATGTGCTCAAATTTGTCCAATCTGCTAGATTGGCAGTAATGGCTAATTTTCTGGAGGCTGATTTTAACATGTTTTCAAAATGTGTTTAAGTTTAAATAAAACGTTGTTAGCTGTATTAGAGGGTCAATTTCTTCCTCTTATATTCAGGTAAAACTTTTCTATGTTTACTCTTCCTAAATCCTATATAAAGGGGTCATTAGGGTAGAGGTTTTCACAACAACAAATTCAAAGATCAAAAGTTTTGAGTTTTTTGAGAAAGAGCTTTTGTTTAAGTTTTGGGCTATTATTTTCAAAAGTTTTCTGAAAGTTTTTGGTTCTTAAAATCTCTCTTCTATTTTTATATCACTTACAAAACCTTGAGCTTCAATCTATATATTATTCTCTAGGGTTTTTGTAAAGGAAGTTTTCAAAAGAGAGTTTGTGGTCTTTTGATCATCTAGTGATTATTGTACTTGTGGCTCCACTACCTCTGGACTAGAGAAGTGTGATTGAGGAGTTGGGTACTCCCTAGTGGTTGTAATCCTATGTGGAAGTTCTAGTGGATCGGAAATCCTTCTCGGTGAAGGCGGGGACGTAGAGCTGGGTGCTCGCACCTCGGAAAAATTCTCTGTGTTTGCGTTTGGTTTACTTGCTTTAATTCCTTGCTTTATATTCATTGCTTCATTTACTTGCTTTATATTCATTGCAATATTCACTTGTTTCATATTCATATTATCGATCAAATACTCATACAATAAGATTGCGATACGCACCTTAAACTCTTATCTAGAGGAATCACGAGGAAGGAGTTCAGAGCCCTTCACGAGGTATTCGGCTTCTAGTCTTGTTTTGGGTGATCGTTGCATCATAACATTTTTAATTGTGTATTGATTAGCTTTATCACCTATTCACCCCCCTCTAGGTGATTTCAATTGGTATCAGAGTTAGGACTCTAGTTTTTGACTTCACATCCTTAGAGAGATCCTAAAATTTGCTATTCACTATTTGCATACTTTCATTCATACACTAGTAAATATGGCCGTCAACATTAAGACCCCTCCTAAATTTGATGAACTCAACTTCCCTATTTGAAAGTTAGGATGACTATCTTTCTACAATCTCTAGGTAGTTTAGTTGCTAAATCCTTGACCAAACCTTATAGTTGACCCGAAAGTGAGGAGAGCACTTGGTCCGAGTTTACCTCCAAGGAATATGAGGCTAATTCTAATGCTCAAAATTCCCTACTCACCGCCTTGAATGAGGATGATCTAACACGGGTTATACATTGTCAATCCGCCTATGAGATTTGGCAACACTTATTGGTCACGCATGAGGGGACATCACAAGTCAAGAGAGCTAAAATAGATCTGTTGTGTTCCCAATATGAAAGTTTTAAAATGTTTGAACATGAGTCTATTGATATTATGATTACCAAATTTACTAAGATTACTAATGCTCATTCTTCTCTAGGTGATGATATAAGCAACGACCAAAAGGTGCACAAAGTGATTCGAGCTCTTCCTCCGTCATGGGAAATCAAGGCCACCACCGTAAAGGAGTTGAATGATAAAGATGAGATGGATCTCATAAATCTTATTGGAAACCTTAAGACTCATAAGATGAAGAAGAAGGCAAGAGAAGAAGCGGTACCTCAAAAGAAGAAATCCATAACTTTCAAGTCTTCCTCTTCCAACTACGATGATGAAGAAGATGAAGAAGATAATGAAGAGCTATCTCTCTTTGTAAGAAATGCAAAGAGAATATACCGCAGGAATAAGCTCAATTATAGAAGACAAATGGATGGCAAAGAGGAGAAAAGAATCATATGCTACAACTGTTGGAAACCCGGTCACATCATGGCCGATTGCCCCGATTTCAAGAAAAAGATGATCTCCTCCTTGAAGCAAAAGAGGCCGGTTGAAAAGAAGGTATATAAAGATACTTGGGATTCGGAAAGTGAATCCGAAGATGAGGTCGACACGGCAGATATGTGTTTCATGGCAAACACACCCAAGGTAACTTCTCAACCACTTGATGTTGAAAATGAAATAAGTAGAGAAATGCTAGATCATGCTTTTATCAAACTTTCAGAAAGTTATGATGATTAAAAGGTAGAGTGTTCTAAATTGAAAAAGGAAATTAAGTTGCTTAAAAATCAACTTGCAATTGTTTCAAAAGAAAAGGAAGAAATTTCTTCTAATCTTGTTTCAACTAAAAGAGAGTTTGATGCTTATAAAGTTGCTTGTAAAGCTAAATTTCTAAAAATTGATGAAAATGAATTATCCTTGTTAAAAACTAAAATTAATGATTTTGGAAATGTTTTAAAACAATGTGCTTTTAATATTAATAAATTAGAGGAAATGTTTTCAAAGAAGCATTTGCACACTCCACATGCTAAGATTGATAAAACTACTCATGCTAAAAATTCTCATGCTCATCATGCCAACGCTTCACATGACACTCATGTTAAAACTACTCATGCTCACAATTCACATGTTCGTAAGCCACACACTCATTGTGCATTTAAATATGTCAGAATTTATAGATACACTTATTGTGGTCGGAATGGCCATTTAGCTAAATTTTGCTATGATCATATAAATAGGACAAATAATCTTATGTGGGTTCGTGACACTAACCCCCATGGACCCAAAAGAGTATGGGTACCAAAGACCACCCCTATTGTATTTGATGTAGGTGTGGGCTCTCGCATGACGTGAGAGTTATGGTGCCTTGAGGTGGATGCTTTCCGAGCTTAAAAGAGGATTATTTGGATGCATCACTTTCAAGGGGAGTTTGGTGGGAGGATCACCTTGATTTGGAGAACTAGAGAGGCGCCTTCATCGGTTTTGGTATCGATCTCTAACTCCCGTTTATATTTACATGCTTTTCACATTATTGAGGTTTAGCATGTTTTGATTAGTATGTTAAATGTCATGATTATTAGATCATTGACATGCATGTATAGCATTTGAGATCACCCATGTTTATATGGACCCATATGTTGTGTTCTCACCATTGTTTAGCTATTATGTATATCATAGTTCTAATAGCATGTGAATTTATATAATGATCATATTTATATTTATCATGTTGATTTATGTCTCGTTTTATGCTTCATGATTTGATTACATGTTTGGATGTTAGTTTTCATTAAAACTTGGATATATACTTGTACATCTAGTGAGCCACAAATAGACTTATATATGTTTGTACTTAAATGCTCATTTGTGCTTGTTAAATGTACTAGTATAGACTAGTTTTGATGATTCATATATTTTAAACTTGTATTCCCCATCTTGGACATGTTTTATGATCATGTGTTTTCACTTCATGTATATGTTTATTTTGCCAAACCTTAAGATATGCATATATACCCCTTGAGTCATTTGCTTTTCATGCAAATCCTTATTATGGACTCAATTATGTTTAGGGATATGTATGTATACTTCTTGTTTTGTCAAAACATACATATGCCTTGAAGTATAAATTGTTTTAATGAAAATTTAGTTTTGACGATTTTCATGTTTTCATGTTTAATGAAATTTCAATTGAGCTTGATTGTATATTTTCATGATAATGTGTTTCATATATATCTTGTACACTCACCTCACTTATTGTTTTCTCATGATTTTGTTTTCATGAGTATGATATATGCTTTATGGACTTTGAGTGTTTAGTGATCATGTGATCTACATGTTTTTCATGAAATATATTTTATTCCTTGTTTGAAGGATTTCGTACTAGTTTACAAATTTTTCTTTTAACTAGTTCGTATTCTTCACATGTAGAGTTTTCAAACTATGCCTATTTACTTTCAAATCATAATTTTTGAAAACCCCGACCTTTTAAGGGCGGTTGGATGGACGACTATGCCTTGTATACCCTTCTTGAATATTTTTTAAACTTGTGCATGATAAGGGTGGTAGGTTTGAGTTATACACTGGATCCTCATTATATTTCTATTGGTATCAAAATTGATATTTCATATATTTGTATACTCATATGTATTTTCTATATATGCCTCATATTTCAATTGGTATATTCATACATACATTTTGATTGTGCTTGTTTCACATGTCTTTACATTTTTTTTAAAAAGCACAAATTATGTTTGCTAAGCTTGATTTAGTTCATCATGTCAATTATTTTTAATTAGTATCTATTACAAGCTTATGCATTGTTTCTTTTAGTATTTCATAAAGGGGGAGAAAATTCTTGTTTTTAAATTGGTTTTATGTAAAATTGGTATTGGTTGTAAATTCAATTTGTATCAGTTTTCATTTCAAATTGGTATCTTACTCCCATCATTTATGATGTAAAATACTTTGGTTTGATATATGCTAACATTTTCAATGTTAGTATCAATGATCTTAAATTAGTATTATTCTCTATTTGGTATCCTTATTGCAAAATGATTTTAGCGTTTATCTAAAATTTGGTTTTTATCTTTAATTGGTATCAATATTTTTCAATTGGTATCAATATGTTTATCAAAATTTTAAATTGGTTTAAAAAAAAAAACCTTATGTTTTGGTCTTTAAGATTTGATGATATGACAATTGATTGTTTTTTGCTTAGTCCCATTGTTGATGAATTGAAAAAAAAGGGGAAGAGATATTTGAGTTTATGTATGCACATATGCATGTTTATATCTTGTTCAAGCATATATTATTTATTGGTTGTTTCCTAACCCTTTTTGATGTATGACAAAAAGGGGGAGAAGTATTGGTGATTTCATGTTTTGGTTTCATATTTTATACATGTTCATATTTTGTACATGTTTATCTCATATATGTATATGTAGGTTTCATGTTTTGTACATATTCATATATGTATATGTTTTCATGTTTTATACTTGATAAAATAGAGTATCATTTGAGGGGGAGTTTTTATATCCCTTTTATATCTTGTGTTATAACCTATATGTTTTGTCATCATCAAAAAGGGGGAGATTGTTGGCCCAAAAGGTTACACTCTCCATTTGTTTAAGTTTTGATGTTAACAAAACACATAGAAGTTATTTGGTACTAATAAGTTATTTAGAATGAGTTTCAGGTTTGTACTAGTCATGATGGTCTTATTAAGCATATTGCAAGGATAAAGGCGCTAAAAGGCAAATGACGCAAGAGGACGTTTTCATAGGAAAGAAGGCTCTAGCTCGGCAACGCGGTTCAGAGACACCTTCCTATAAAGTTTTTATATTTTTTATTTGTTAAAGAATAGTATATACGTTTGAAGCTCAAATACACACACATAAATTCAATACATTAGGTTTTTTATTTAATCGGTTTTGGATTTCAAGTACATATATCGGGTTTTGGATTTGAACCAGTTTTAGTTCTGCTGATCTGCTTGACATCCTTTTATATTTGTTATCATAACTTTTTATTGTTATATTCAAATAACATGATTTAACTTGCATTTCAAAGATAACTTTCAGATCTAAATTTCTTATTCAATAATCATTTTCAAATTCAAATTTTAAAGATGTCAAATATTTGGTTGAACTCTATTCTTATTCTGAAAACAGCTTACAGTTTCTGATTTGACACTTGTCAGTGTTTTATTGATATCTTTCTAATAAAAAATGATATTGAGTTCATTTCAGTTGAATTAAAAAGAAGACTTAAAGATTTACAAATTATTACTATATACCTAATTTTTAATTCGGACGTTTACAGCCTAAAAAATGTGCTCAAAGTTGACCAATCTGCCAGATTGGCAGTAATGGCTAATTTTCTAGAGGCTGATTTTTAACATGTTTTCAAAATGTGTTTAAGTTTAAATAAAACGTGGTTAGCTGTATTAGAGGGTCAATTTCTTCCTCTTATATTCAGGTAAAACTTTTCTATGTTTACTCTTCTTAAATCCTATATAAAGGGGTCATTAGGGTAGAGGTTTTCACATCAACAAATTCAAAGATCAAAAGTTTTGAGTTTCTTGAGAAAGAGCTTTTGTTTAAGTTTTGGGCTATTATTTTCAAAAGTTTTCTGAAAGTTTTTGGTTCTTAAAATCTCTCTTCTATTTTTATATCACTTACAAAACCTTGACCTTCAATCTTATATATTATTCTCTAGGGTTTTTGTAAAGAAAATTTTCAAGAGAGAGTTTGTGGTCTTTTGATCATCCAGTGATTATTGTACTTGTGGCTTCACTACCTCTGGACTAGAGGAGTGTGATTGAGGAGTTGGGTACTCCCTAGTAGTTGTAATTCTTTGTAAAAGTTCTAATGGATCGGAAATCCTTCTGGGTGAAGGCGGGGACGTAGAGCTGGGTGCTCGAACCTCGAAAAAATTCTCTGTGTTTGCATTTGGTTTACTTGCTTTAATTTCTTACTTTATATTCATTGCTTCATTTACTTGCTTTATATTCATTGCAATATTCACTTGTTTCATATTCATATTGTCGATCAAATACTCATACAACAAGATTGCAATACGCACCTCAAACTCTTATCTAGAGGAATCACGAGGAAAGAGTTCAGAGCCCTTCACGGGGTATTCAGCTTCTAGTCTTGTTTTGGGTGATCGTTGCATCATAACATTTTTAATTGTGCATTGATTAGCTTTATCACCTATTCACCCCCCTCTAGATGATTTCACACACCTACTAAGATCTTGATCATAAATCTGAAACTAATTAAACACAAGATCATTAGTACTATAACTATATGAGTTGATCATCATCAAAACTAGAGTGATAGGCCTTTGGGCCAACAATCTCCCCCTTTTTGATGATGACAAAACTCATGGAGTTATATATGCATGGATTAAAGTAAAGCTTCAAAGAAGCTCCCCCTTAACTCATGCATCATAATAAAAAATAAGATATTCAATGAAGCACATAAACATGTATGCAAATATAAGGAGATAAACATGCTAATTAAACATAAAACTCATCAAATTCTTTTTCTCCTATTTGCAAAACAAAACATATATGCATAAACATAAATACTTCTCCTCCTTTATGAATAATGCAAGGAAAACATGCATATATACTAAAATACTTCTCCCCCTTTTTGTCAATCATCAACAAAGGGGTTAAAGTAAAAAACAAAATGTTCTCCCCCTTTTTGTTTGAAACAAAAAGATCAAAGAAAGGGGTGAAATCAAATCAATCAATAAAGGATATATGTGATATACATTCATGAAGAGGAAGACTCTAAATTAACTTCCCTACATATATGCATTACATGAAGAAGGGATGACAAGCCCTAACTCACATAACACATAATATGTAATGCATAAGAGGAGATGTGAAGCTCCCCCTACACACGTGTACCGCATAAAAAAGAGTTATCAAGCTCCTCATTATAAGATACACTCAATCATGAATCTATATGTAGAAGAGATGTTAAGCTCCTCTTGCATATAGGCAATACACATCAAAACATTTTTAATATTTCTTATTAAAACAAAATTTTGAATTTTCTTCAATAAAACAAATTTTGAGATATCTTAGTAAATCAAATTTTAAGATACCAAATGTAAATAAACATGACAAATTTTGAATTTTTCTTAATAGGTACAACATATTGATACCAATTGAAATTTATAACAAATTTGAAATTGAAACATATTGATACCAATTGAAAAACAATGCATAAGCTTATTAAAAAGGTCAATTGGGATACCAATTGAAAATAAAGTTTTAAATCAAGCTTAGCATAAATTTTGTACTTTAAATATGTAAACCAATTGTAAAGGAAGCACACGAAAATCATATATATGTATGAGAAATGATAATATCAATAAAAATTGATATAAGTTGAAATTGAAAAACATACATATATATAAACAAGATTATGAGTATACAAAAATATATCAATTGTGATACCATAAGAAATTATGATACTAATTGAAATTAAGAAGTGAAATTAGTGTATATCTCATAAACTACCACCCTTTATATGCTCAAGATAAAAGATTTTCAATAAGGTTTGCAAGGCATACTCGCCCATCCGTCCACCCAAAACGATATAGGTAGGGGTTTTCGAAAATAATTTTGAAAATAGTTTAGCATTGAAAAGCACTACCAAATGAAGAATAATTAACTAATTAAAGATAATTTTTGAAAAACTAGTTAAAGATCCTTCAAAATATGAAATCAAAACATATGTTTTTCATGAATTATACCAAATATACAAGAATTGACCCTCAAAATCGATAAAGCTCATAAAGGTGTTCATGAAACAAAGTCATGACAAACAAATAAAGTGTGAGTGTTCAAATATCATGTAAATAGCATTTTCATGAAAATAATCAATAATGCTCAAAACAAACATGAATATTATTTTATCAAACAAATCATGAAAGTTCATTTTTCAATTAAAGATGAAAATCATAAAAAAATTCATTTTTCATCTAAAAACAAACTTCTAGGTATATGTATGATTTATTCAATCCTAACAATATGCATACATATCCCAAACTTGAAAAGAGTCCATAATGTAAATTGCATGAAGGCAAATGACTCATGAGGTATACATGTATATTTATTAGATTTGAATACACAATACATATACATAAAGTAAAACATGAAAATTGGCAAAACAAGTGTAAATGAGAGAATCATCAAAACTAGGTTATACATATGCACATAGTGAGTACAAATGAACAATGAAGTGCAAACATATATAAATCAATTTGTTGCTCATTACATGTACAAGTATATATCCAAGTTTTGATAAAAACTACATTTAAACAAGTAATTACCACATGAAGTACAAAACAAATAAAACATGAACATGCTAAAGATTATCTATCATAAATGCATGTAAATAAACTAGGAGTTTAGAGATAGTTATCAAACCAAAGAACTATACTCTAATTCTCCAAAACAAGGTGGTTGTCCCACCAAACCTCCTTGATAGAGGTGCATCAAATATGTGTCCATCTAGTTCATGCAACCACCACCAAGGCACCAAATCTCTCACGTCTTGTGAGAGCCCTCACCTACATCAAATACACAAGGTGGGAATTTTGGTACCCATTTTCTTTTGGGTCCTTGAGGGTTAGCTTTGTAAGGAACCCAAACAATTTTTATTATTAGCAAATTATTATGATGTATCTTATCAAAATAAAATTTTGCTAAATGGCCTTTGCGGCCACAATGTATACAAGTGTACACTCTAGCATGCATATGTGTATGTGTGTGATCATGACGTGCAAATAGTGAATATGCATGATAAGGATGATGTGCTTGAATATGTGGAGTTTGTTTCTTTGAAAATAAGGTCTCAAATATAGAATGATTAAAGGCACATTTGCTCAAAGTTGAGCTCAAACAATTTATTTTATTTTTCAAAACATTGATCTCATTTTGATTAATGGTGGCATGTAAGGCATGATGAGATAGAGAATCATTATTCTTTTTCTTTTTAGAAACATTTTCTTTTTCTTTTTCAACCATTTTTCTTTTCAAAGAAGTGTTTTCTTGCAAAGCAACATCCTTTTGTTTTTCCACCAAAACAATCTTATTTTTCAAAGTAGTGTTTCCTTCACAAAGATCACTTAATTTAGAAAGCAAGGAAACATTTTCATTTTTCAAAGATTCATTTTCTTTTTCAATATTTTCAAACTTTTCTTGTAAAGAATCTTTTTCATTTAACATGCAATCAAATTTATTTTTCATTTTCTTATTTTCTTTCCTAAGCATGTCATATTTTTCAAGAAGTTGTTGACAAAATGATTCAAGTTCAGCATAAGACATATCAATATCATCTTCTACCTCGGATTCGGTAGTTACCTCAAGGGGTTATCCCCTTGGACCATGTAGCACACGTTGAAAGTGTCACTTCCAACATCCGAGTCACTCCCCGCATAATATTGTTCCTTTTCGCCGAGGGAGAGAATTGTGTTCCATACTATAAAAGCCGAATCAAGGTTAGTAACCCTAGATAAATAATCATCATTTAGGGTAGATCTTAAAGCATGTAGGGCTTTTACATTAGCCTCAAAATTTTTACCATTTAAACAATAAGAATCTTTAGTAATGGCAAAATAAACATGAATGCATATGGCCTTGAGGAATAAAGACTTCTTAACCTTCCATATTTGGATGTTAAGAATGTCAAAGGTGGGAGGTGTCATGAAGTCCATGGTGTGTGCACAAATGTTGTGATTAGCTATAAAATGAGGATCTTTAACTCTAGGTTGTTAGACCCAAATCAAGAGCACTTGACTCTGATACCAATTGTAAATCACCTAGAGGGAGGGTGAATAGGTGATGAGCTAATCTAATGGTCAATAATGCGGAATTAAAAACTAATATGATGCAAACTAAACTTCTAACACTAAACACCACGTATAACACAAGAGTGTAGCCGAAATTCCCGTGAAGGGCTCTGGACTAACTCCTCAAGATTCCTCTAAATAAGAGTTGAGGTGTCGCGTTGGCTCTCTTGGTTGAATACAAGTGTTAGCAAACACACCCTAAGCATATAACAATTAAGCACACAATATATCAAGCATATAAAGATAAAGACAAGAATAGCATGCAAGATATAAAGACAAGTAAGAGATAGAGAGAGAGAGCAATCGTAAACATGAGAGATGTAGAGCACACTTGCTCTACATCCCCGCCTTCAACACTATGAAGGATTTCCACTAAAATCGATCCCACCGGATCACTGGGTGCCGCAACACCTACAAGCTCTTCGACTCCTTAGTCCCTCTCTTGTTCCCGCAAGAACACACCGCAAGCTCACTAGCTCGCCGAGGCTACACCTCAAACACCGAGTTCACACACGAACTCGAAACACCGCAAACTCGCAAGTCCGCCTCCTCAAAGTACAAAATAGAACTTTGGTGATCAAAACTCTTTGATCACCTAAAATCCTCTCATAATAACACTCATATAGGATGAATATGTTAATGGATAGCTCAAGTGTTGTGTGAGAAAATAAGGATTGAAGTGGTGGAGGAAAACTCAAAGAAATCACTTTTAAAACACTCTTGATAAACTCCCCTTTTGATTGGAAATATTTGCTCTCAAATAAGTGGAGAAAACTTCTTAATGGAGTTGGAAAAACTAGCTCAAAACCCACTTAAAAATCTTATAGAAAACAACCCCCAAAAGCTCCAATTTATAGAGCTAGAAAAACTAGCCGTTGGAGCCAGGTTGGCCTGTCGGTCGACCGCCCGGTCGACTGGCCAGCGGTCGACCGCCCGGTCGACCGTGGCCTGGATACAGAGAGCAGACTCTCTGTCCGGTAGACCGCTCGGTCGACCGGGGCCTTTCCAGAGAGCTCTGCTCTCTGAACGGTCGACCGGCCCTCCAGTCAGACTGGCGTGCACGTCTGTGCATGTCGGTTGACCGAGTCGGTCGACCGACTCCTAGCGCGGTCGACCGGCCCGGTCGACCGGCAGAAGCCAGGACAGGAATTTCTGGGATTTAAAACTTGGTCATTTTGGCTCAAATAAAATCTCATAAAATTATGAAAAATCTACAAAAATAGTTTTAACATTATACTTTGATAAACAAACATGTTTGAGTAAAATCAAGACATGTTACAAACAATTTGAATTATTTTTGTAACTTGAAAATTTTGGCTAAAAACGAAAACTGTATTTTTCCAAAATGGTTTTTCCAAAACTTCTCCAAATACAAAAACAAGATATTTTAAACACTTTTAAAGCATAGAGCGTATGGATATGATCCACTACATATACATGGTAAAATATCTATATTTTTGACATTAAGCTCTAAATTTCATTTTGGTTAAAAACATGTAAACTTTAAATACCAAAAACCAAAACGGTATTTTTCAAAAAGAAAACTCTATTGTATTTTCCAAACAAAATTCTTTTATGAAATCTCATCTAATCAAGAGTGTGTGTGTGTGTATAGTATATTAAGAAATCCACCAACTATTCTATCCTTTACATTTAAATCTAAAAACAAAATCTTATAAAAACAAACCTAGACACAAGTCTTGATCTTGAAGTTTTCACTTGAAGTCTTCTCATCTTCTTGACTTGGTTCAAACTTGATCCAACGAGTTAGACTCCTCTTGAGTACTTGATGTGGTCTTGATGCACAAGCTTTTGAATCAAACCGTGCTAGCTCCAAAACTTGACTTTATATCCTTTGTTGAAGCTACGCACCTACTAAGATCTTGATCACAAATCTGAAACTAATTAAACACAAGATCATTAGTAGTATAACTACATGAGTTGATCATCATCAAAACTAGAGTGACAGGCCTTTGGGTCAACAGTATGATTACTTAGTATGGATTCTATTTCGCTATTTATAGCTTCTTTTCACATTTGTGCTTCTGGGGTAGACATAACCTCTTTAAATGTTTGAGGCTCGCTTTCAATAGCGTATGCTATGAAATCTGGACCAAAAGATTTTGAGATTCTAGATCTCTGACTTCTTCTTGGTTCAATTTCTACATTAACAATCGGTTCCTCGGGGCTTTCGTCTCTGAACACCATCTCATGTGTTCTTTTCCCAGAAGTCTTATCTGTTTCCTGTTTGTATGGAAAGATGTCTTCAAAGAACACAGCATCTCTAGATTCGATAATCATGTTTACATGAATATCTGGTATTACTGATTTATGAACCAGGCACTACTATTCAAAGTATAACCTATGAATATGCAGTCCATAGTTCTTGCTCCCAACTTAGTCATTTTAGGTAATGGTGCTAGCACCTTTGCAAGGTACCCCCACATTTTGAGGCAATGGTAGGAAGGTGTCCTTCCATGCCATAACTCAAATGGTATAAGACCAAGTTTATTGTGGGGTATTCTGTTTAGAATATAATTTGCAGTGAACAGAGCTTCCCCTACAAGTTCTACGGAGCTCCAGAACTTACGAGCATGGAATTGACTATCTCTTTCAAAGTTCTGTTCTTCTGTTCAGCAATTCCATTTTGCTGAGGAGTATATGATGCTGTTGTTTGATGGATTATACCAAATTTAGCATATAACTCACTAAAATCATTTGATTCATATTCTCCGCTTCTATCGGATTTTAGAATCTTGATATTCTTGTTAATTTGATTCTCAACTTCGGCTTTATATGTTATAAACATATTCATTGCCTCATCCTTACTGTTTAAAAGATACACATAACAGTATCCTGTACAGTCATCAATAAAAGTAATAAAATGCTTTTTCCCATCTCTAATTGGCATAACTTCAAGTCACATAGATCGCTATGAATTAACCCTAAAGGTTCTGTATTTCGATCAATTGAGTAAAATGAATTTTTTGCTAACTTGGCCTCAACACAAATCTCACACTTGCGAATTTCTTCCAAGTTGAGTTAGGAATATATCCTAGATTAGACAAGTTTTTTAATGACTTGTAATTTATATGCCCTAATCTAGCATGCCATAAAGTAGGAGACTCAAGCAAATAAATAGAAGATTTTCCTTTATTTATAAACTTCAGGTACAAATACACAGACTTTTTGTCCACCGCTGCAATATTGGTTTTAAAAAGTCCATCAACAAGATAACCCTTTCTCACATACATCCCACTCTTAGTAAGTACAAATTTATCTGATTCAAAAGCCATTCTAAATCCTTTCTTACTAAGTATTGATCCAGAGATCAGATTCTTGCGGATATCTGGAACATGTAGCACATTGTTCAGAGTAAGCTCTTTCCCAGATGTCCACTTCAGGATGACCTTTCCTTTTCCTTCAACCTTTGAGACGGCTGAGTTTCTCATGAAGAGTTGCTCATCTTGCTCTAGTTTTTGATATTCAGAGAATAATAATTTCTCATAGTAGATGTGTCGAGTAGCCCCAGTATCTACCCACCAATCCTTATTGTTGGTTATCAAATTCACTTCTGACACCACAGCTGAAAGGCTTGGCGACGCATGGTCTGTCAGGTTTGCCTGTGGATGGTTCTTCTTGTTCTTTTTGAGACGGCTGCGATATTTATTCCCCTTATGCCCTTCTTTGTTGCAGATGTAGCAGGTTCCCTTGAAGCGCATGTTCTTGCCTTCTTGGACCTTGCCTTTGTATCCTTGAGCAGTCTTCTTCCACTTTAAATCTTTGGAAGTAGACGCTTTCCCCTTTGAGCCTTCGATCACATTGGCCTTGGCTTCATAGGAGTTCTTACTGCTCCTTTTCTCGGACTTTCGGTTGTCCTCCTCAATTCGAAGCCTCATAATGAGATATTCCAACTTCAGCTCCTTGCACTTGTGCTTCAAGTAGTTCTTGAAATCTTTTCACGCAGGTGGGAGTTTCTTCACGATAGTAGCAACCTGAAAAGTTTCAGGTAGAATCATACCTTCGACCTCTATCTCGTGCAAGATAAGTTGGAACTCTTGCACCTGACTGATCACAGTCTTGTTGTCCACCATCTTGTACTCCAGAAATCGTCCTACGATGAAGTTCTTGGTATCGGCATCCTCAGTCTTGTACTTCTTATCAAGACTGGCTCATAACTTCTTTGCCGTTGTGATAGGACTGTAGACATTGTAAAGAGAGTCATCCAGTCCATTCAAAATATAGTTTCGGCAAAGGAAGTCACCTTGAGTCCATGCATCGACTGAGTCCCGATTAGTTCCGGGTTCTGGTGGATCTTCTTGCAGGAATTTGGCCAGATGCAGAGTGGTCAAGTAGAAGAGCATCTTCTGTTGCCACCTCTTGAATTCTATACCATCAAATTTTCCTGGCTTCTCCGGCTTTGGGTTAGGAAGTGGAGTAGGCATCAAAGCTTGTATCTGCATGTTTGGTACCTTACTTGAGCTGTCTTGATTAGTCTCAGACATTTTCTGCAAGTTCAAGCAGAACAGAAGTAAGAAACTTCAATATGATAATTGTCTTAAGATTGTTAGTTTCTAGGATCAATCTGACAACTAATCAATATCACTGAAATATCACCGATCTAATTGGCCAGGTCGGTTAATATCAGGTGGGAGGTTTTCCTTCAATAAAATGTTCCTTAATTAAAGAACCACCTTTCAATTACCTTCCTTGGTTAAACACCAATTAGACTGGTATAAGTCAGTCTCAATATACTGAATATCAGTATAACCCCTGTATAAAGAGAATTAATTCACTTATACAGTACTTGGAGTGAGGTACGCTTAAAGCGAATCTCCTTAAGACAATTACGTCCCCCGCACCGGTGCTAACGGGTTATTGGACGCTGGTCTCCCAAGATACAATACTCCCTCACGGTATTTGGATAGCACTACCAAATCACCGTACGGTCGAACCGTAGTTAACCAGTACCTTCACAGAATTATTGAAGCAGCAGGACCAAGACAAATATCAGGGAGAATATTTGTCTTTACTTTGGAGAAGCACCTACTGTAGATAGAAGAATATTCTTCTTTAGAAGTCTCAGATTCAGACAACAATTCTATTAAAGAATCTGTTAAATTTTCTGAGCCCTCTTTCAGAACGAATTTTGCAAAATCTCTTGGAAGTCGCTCGAAAACCGAGTTGTAGAATTCTCACTTCCTGTTGGAAGTCACTTCAAGCCAGAGAGAGAAGATCTTACTTCAGAACGCAGAGAACTGATTTCTGTGTTTGTTTTCATTGTGTTTTGTTTGAGAATATGAACTGATTTCTGTGTTTGTTTTCATTGTATTTTGTTTGAGAATATGAACTGAATCCGATCGAACGGTTGCAACGGTTCATTTCAACATAACCCATACCCGTGAGACCCGGTTCAAAAAGAACTGGATTGGGTAGGGAACCCGAACCCGGCCCGGTCGCTGCCACCAGCGGCGGCATGCACATGTGCGAGCATGATTTCCCCCTAATCGCACGCGAAAACTCCAAGTACCCAAAGGGCACACCCTTTGTTCTCATTTTCTCTATTTAAACATTTCAAACTTCCATCTCATGGCCAATGTGGGACTAAATGCTTTTAGCTACCTTTAGTCCCCTTTTAACTTTGAATTAGGCAATCTTTAGACTTGAATATTGTAAATCACCTAGAGGGGGGGTGAATAGGTGATAATGCTAATCTAGAAACTAAATGCGCTAAATGCGGAAGCTTAAACAAATATTGCAATCACACTTAATACAACACACAAGTGTAGCCGAATTTCCCGTGAAGGGCTCTGGACTAACTCCTCTTGATTCCCCTAGATATGGGTTAAGGTGCTATATGAAGCTCTTGTGGTTAAGTATAAGTGAGGCACACACAAGCAATCCAAGCATATAAGAGATATAGCAATATGAACGATGCAAGGCAACACAAGCAATATGAATGATATGGCAACATGAATAATGCAATGCACAAAATAAAGAGAGAGAGTTAGGAGACAATGGATCAAACGCTAACAACAAGATATGTTTCGAGGTTCGAGCCCCTAGCTCTACATCCCCGCCTTCACCACCGTGAAGGATTTCCAATCCACTATCTCCCACCGAGGGAACCTCCACCGAGGAGGAATTGTTACAACAAAAGGAGCACCGAACTCCTCTCTCAAACACCGCTTCACAACCGAGGGGTTGGCCCGTAGCCAAACAACAACAACACCTCTACCGAAGAGAGTTACAAACCACCAAGCTCTACCTCGCACAAGAGGGAGCAAACACAAATCTCCACCTCTACCAAAGAGGGAGCAAACCACAATCCTCAACCTCTACCAAAGAGGGAGCAAACCAATCACCCGATCAACCTCTACCAAAGAGGCATACAACAAAAGCAAGGGTGTACAACTTGGAGGTTTCTACAACCTCAAACAATCTCTCTTTCTTCTTTTCCACAAAACAAGATCCTAATAGATTAGGATAGATGATAGCTCAAGTGTGGAAAAAACTAAGTGTTTTGATCAAAGAAAAACTCTTGGAAAAAATACAAGATGGATATAGAATATAAGATCAAGAAACAATTCCCAAAAACTATTTTCTTTGAAATAAAACAAAACACTTAAAACAAATAGATGAAGCTTTTTGGCACTTAAAACTCTTTTGAAAACTTGTAAAAACACTTCAGAAAAGTAGGAATTTTTGCTCTTAAAAATCTTAATTAAAACCATGAAGAGATGGGGTATTTATAGCCCCAAAAGAAAACTAGCTGTTGGGCTGATCTGGCAGCCTGACAGGCCTAGCGGTCGGTCGGCCTGCCGACCGCCAACGGTCAGAAATGTGACCGTTGGGGCAACCCGGTCGACCGCACGGCCGACCGCCCAGATACAGAGAGCAAAGCTCTCTGGTCTGGTAGGCCGCCCGGCCGACCGGCCTACTGTGCCAGCAGACGTGCATAAGTCTGTGCACGTCGGTCGACCGCCCGGTCAACCGGCTTGGTCTGTCAGCACAATTCTGGGTCAGAAACACTTGTTAAAAATATTTCTAAAAATCTTTTATCTCTTGTAAAAATATCCAAAAATAGTTTTATCATTTTGCATTGATATATAAATATGTGATAAATATTTTAACTCAAATATCAAGCATATGAAATTATTTTTGTGTCTTATCATTTTTATCAAAAACCAAAACTTGTATTTTATCAAACTTGACTTTTCAACACATGAATAGGATAGTCAAAATAAGTTTGTATAAGAAGTTTAAGCATGCATGTATAGAAAGAATATATCTACTATACATATAAACCATTTAAACTTGTTTTGATCAACTATTCATGAAAACACATATCGGTTAAACTAAAAATCGAAAAACCATAAAACGTGTGTGTTGTGCACTTGAGCATATCAACTATTCTAAGCTTTACACATGGATCTAAAACACACAAACTAAACTAGGATACCTAAGTCTTCTTGATGATCTTCCATTTTCAAGTCGACTCGGTCCAAACCGTGATCCAACGAGCATGGCTATGTATCATCATGACGCTCGGGCTCAGGAATCACCAAGTGAAGGCTTCCAAACTCCTCTTTTTGAAGCAATCACAAACTAATATCTTGATCAATGATCTGTAACTAAAATCACAAGATAATTAGTAAACATAACTACATGAGTTAATCATCATCAAAACTAGAGAGGAAGGCCTCCGGGCCAACAATCTCCCCCTTTTTGATGATGACAAAACTCATGGAGTTATATATGCATGGATTAAAGTTAAGCTTCAAAGAAGCTCCCCCTTAACTTATGCATAAACAAATAAACAATAATTATGCAATGAATAGTAAACATGAAACATGCATAGATATGTATAAATAATAAAATGTTCTAGATACCAATGAAATGTTCAAAAACAAAACATGCTCTAGATACCAATTAAAATTAAACTAAATTAAACTTAATATATGCAAAACATAAATATGCATATATCAAACTCAAAATCTTTCTCCCCCTTTTTGTCAATCATCAACAAAGGGATAAAAACCAAAACAAAACAAAATCTTCTCCCCTTTTTAATACAAAGAAACAATCATCAATAAAGAGTAAAAGCAAAACTAAATCAAATAAATTTTATTTAACCCTTTTTGTTCGAAACAATGAATCAATAAAAGGGTTAATAAAGATAATGTTCTCTCCTTTTTGTCTAAAACAAAAACAAAACCAAATAGGGGTGACAATCAATTAAGATATCAATTGAAAATATGTCAAAGTAGCATTTTGATACCAATTGAAAGTAAACATAGATCGATAAAATAAATGGTATATGCTATATACATTCATGAAGAGGAAGATGTGAAGCTTCCCTACATAGATACATTACATGAAGGAGGGATGACAAACCCTAATTCACATAACGTACACTATGCAATGCATAAGAGGAGATGTGAAGCTCCCCCTACACACATGTACCACATAAAGAAGAGATTGTCAAGCTCTTCAATACAAGATACACTCAACATGAATCTATATGTAGAAGAGATGTTAAGCTCTCCTTGCATATAGGCAATACAAATCAAAACTTTTGTATTTATTTTTAAACAAAATTTTGAGATACCAAATTTTAAAACATTCAAATAAATATCTTGATATCAAAAGAGAGTATTTTTCTTTTTAAGTATATGATATCAATTTAAATTTTTATTTTCTATCATAAAGCAAGGGAGTAGAAATACAAATACCAATTGTAAATATGAAAATCGAATTTTCTCCCCCTTTATGAAATACCAACAAAAATAATGCATAGGCTTGAAATAAGATACCAATTGACAATTGAATCAATTGAAACAAAGTTAAAACTCAAGCTTTAGCATAAACAAAATTTTGTACTTAAAGATATAGGGATATACTAAGCACAAATAAAACATATATATATATGTATGAAAAGTAGATACTAAATGAAATTGATATTCTTTGAAATGAAAGCATACATACATACAAACATATATGAGTATACAATAAAGGTCAAAATTGATACCAATTGAAAGAATTCAATGATACCAATTGAAACAATAATAAGATCAAGTGTATATCTCTTATAACTACCACCCAACCATGTTTAAGTTTAAAATGATTTTCAATATAAAGCATACATGAGGCATGGTCTCCCATCCAACCGCCCGTTGAAGGTAGGGGTTTTCAAAAAAAAGGTTTGAAAATATAGTGTGTTTGAAAACTCTACAAAAAATGAAGAATATCGCAACTAGTTAAATGAAAAATTTGTGAACTAGTACGAAATCCTTCAAGTAAGGAATAAAACAAAATTATTTTTCATGAAACATGAAATCCACATGATAATCAATACTCTAATTCAATTAAGCATAAATATGACTCATGAAAACAAACACATGAGTAAACATTAAATGTGAGTGTACAAATACAATGTGAAGATCATAATCATGAAAGTTGTTCAATTAAGCTCAATTAATTCCTTGAAACAAGAAAACATGAAAATCATCAAAACTATTTATTCTTCAAGGTATATGTATGTCATATACAAACTAAAGTATACATACATATCCAAACACAATGAGTCCACAAAGATATATGCATTAAGGCACGTGGCTCAAAAGGATGTATATGTATAATAATAGTTTGGATAAAATAGACATATACATGAAGTTAAACATAAACACAAAAACATGAAACAAATTCAAAAATGGGAATACAAGTTTAAAATGCATGAATCATTAAAACTAGACTATACTAGCACATCTAATGAGTTCAAATAAGCATTCAAACACAAACATATATAAATTTATTTGTGGCCCACTATATGCACAAATATATACCTAGTCTTAATGAAAACTAACATTTAAATATATATTCAAAGCATGAAGCATAAAACAAAACAAAAATCATCATGATAAACAAAAACATGATTATTATGAAAAATTCACATGTTTTTAAACCTATGATAAACATGATAGCTAAACAATGATGAGAACACTAAAATAATGGTCCATATTAAAATGGGTATCTCAAAGGCTATACATGCATGTCAAGGATTTAATAAACATAGAATTGACATAATAATCTATACACAACAAAACATGCTATAAACATGAAAAGCATGCAAATAAATGGGAGTTAGGGATCGTTACCAAAACCTAGAAGGCAACTCTCCTTGTCTCCAAAACATGGTGGTCCTCTCTACCAAACATCCCTTGAAAGTGATGCATCCAAATGATTTCCATGAAGCTCGGAACGCATCCACTCCAAGGTACCGCTACTCTCACGTCATGTGAGAGCCCACACCTACATCATAAACAATAGGGGTAGTCTTTGGTACCCATATCTTATTGGGTCCATGGGGTTAGTCCCTTCTCTAACCAAACAAATTTATTTGCTAAATTAGAAACATGTATACGATCATAGCAAAATTTAGCAAGGTGGCCCTTACGTCCACAATGTGTACAAGTGTACACATGAGCATACATT
Source organism: Agave tequilana (assembly GCA_038442645.1). Classification (NCBI taxonomy): domain Eukaryota; kingdom Viridiplantae; phylum Streptophyta; class Magnoliopsida; order Asparagales; family Asparagaceae; genus Agave; species Agave tequilana. The sequence continues at coordinate 49,970 of JAVJIF010006987.1, read as the reverse complement.
GTGTGATGGTGTCCGTGAGGAGCATGTGTATGCCGTGATGGGTGTGCATGCATAATAGATGGAACTTGTTTCTTTCGAAACAAAGTTTCCAAACGTGTATGGCCCACAACACATTGGCTCAAAGTGGAGCCCAAACAATCAATATTCTTCTTTAAAACATTTATATCATTTTTAATCAAAGAAGAAGTGGAGCATGCAAGGGTTGATATAGGTGAAACTACCCTAGCATGGCAAACATGAGAAACAATATCATTTTTCAAAGATTTATTTTTATTTAAACAAATTTCTAATTCTTTTGAAATAAAATCAATTTCTCTTTTCAAAGAATCATTTTCTCTTAAAACAAATTCAACTTTTGAAGACAAAACATCATTATTCTTCAAAAGAGTTTCACAATCATTTTATTTTTCAAAAAATTATTTTCCTTTAGTGCAAGGTCTAGTTGAGATCTCAATGAATCCCTTTCATTATAGACCTCAACCTTCTCTTGCAAAACCTTGTCAAGTCTAGAATGCAAACTTTTATTTTCTTTTTCAATTCCTAGACTTTTCTTTTTCAAAATCTTATATTTTTCTATTAATTTTTCACAAACAATAGAAAGTTCTTCATTTAAAGCATGGGCATCAATATGATCATCACATGAAGAACTAGAATCAAAACTATCTAGTTGAGTATCCGAATGTACCTCAAGGGAGTCATTCCCTTGGATCATATAGCATTGTTGTGGTTCGGATTCATCTCCACTAGACTCCTCTTCTTGTTGGGTTGGCATTTGAAGCTCGGAGGTGGTGGTGGTTGTCAAAATGTTCCACGCTGCAAAGGCGGAGGAAACAATGTTAGAAACACGCATAAGATAATCTTTAGGAAGTGTGCTTCTAATGGCCTCAAGGGCTTGTGCATTAGCCCCTATATGCTTGCTATCACTAAGGTAGGATTCCTTGGTAATGGCAAGGTAAACCTTATGTCCTAGGGTTTGTAAATAAACGGACATCCTAATCTTCCAAACAAGAATGTTAGAAGGGTCAAACATAGGTGGGGTCATGAAGTCCATGGATGTAAACTATATGTGTGCAAACAAGCAAATGCAAATGATAGATTAGCAAACAAGGATCTCACTCCTAGGATGTTAAGCCTAAGTATCAGGAGCGTAGGCTCTGATACCAATTGTAAATCACCTAGAGGGGGGTGAATAGGTGATAATGCTAATCTAAAAACTAAATGCGCTAAATGCGGAAGCTTAAACAAATATTGCAATCACACTTAATACAACACACAAGTGTAGCCGAATTCCCCGTGAAGGGCTCTGGACTAACTCCTCTCGATTCCCCTAGATATGGGTTGAGGTGTTATATGAAGCTCTTGTGGTTAAGTATAAGTGAGACACACACAAGCAATCCAAGCATATAAGAGATATAGCAATATGAACGATGCAAGGCAACACAAGCAATATGAATGATATGGCAATATGAATAATGCAATGCACAAAATAAAGAGAGAGAGTTAGGAGACAATGGATCAAACGTTAACAACAAGATATGTTTCGACGTTCGAGCCCCTAGCTCTACATCCCCGCCTTCACCACCGTGAAGGATTTCCAATCCACTATCTCCCACCGAGGGAACCTCCACCGAGGAGGAATTGTTACAACACAAGGAGCACCGAACTCCTCTCTCAAACACCGCCTCACAACCGAGGGGTAGGCCCGTAGCCAAACAACAACAACACCTCTACCGAAGAGGGTTACAAGCCACCAAGCTCCACCTCGCACAAGAGGGAGCAAACACAAATCTTCACCTCTACCAAAGAGGGAGCAAACCACAATCCTCAACCTCTACCAAAGAGGGAACAAACCAATCACCCGATCAACCTCTACCAAAGAGGGATACAATAAAAGCAAGGGTGTACAACTTGGAGGTTTCTACAACCTCAAACAATCTCTATTTCTTCTTTTCCACAAAACAAGATCCTAATAGATTAGGATAGATGATAGCTCAAGTGTGAAAAAAACTAAGTGTTTTGATCAAAGAAAAACTCTTGGGAAAAATACAAAATGGATATAGAATATAAGATCAAGAAACAATTCCCAAAAACTAATTTCTTTGAAATAAAACAAAACACTTAAAACAAATAGATGAAGCTTTTTGGCACTTAAAACTCTTTTGAAAACTTGTAAAAACACTTCAGAAAAGTAAGAATTTTTACTCTTAAAATCTTAGTTAAAATCATGAAGAGATGGGGTATTTATAGCCCCAAAAGAAAACTAGCCGTTAGGCTGGTCTGGCAGCCTGACAGGCCTAGCGGTCGGCCGGCCAGCCGACCGCCAACAGTCAGAAATGTGACCGTTGGGGCAACCCGGTCGACCGCACGGCCGACCGCCCAGATATAGAGAGCAAAGCTCTCTGGTCCGGTAGGCCGCCCGGCCGACCGGCCCACTGTGCTAGCAGACGTGCATAAGTCTGTGCACGTCGGTCGACCGCCCGGTCGACCGGCTTGGTCTGTCAACACAGTTCTGGGTCAGAAACACTTGTTAAAAATATTTCTAAAAATCTTTTATCTCTTGTAAAAATACCCAAAAATAGTTTTATCATTTTGCATTGATATATAAACATGTGATAAATATTTTAACTCAAATATCAAGCATATGAAACTATTTTTGTGTCTTATCATTTTTATCAAAAACCAAAACTTGTATTTTATCAAACTTGACTTTTTCAACACATGAATAGGATAGTCAAAATAAGTTTGTATAAGAAGTTTAAGCATGCATGTATAGAAAGAATATATCTACTATACATATAAACCATGTAAACTTGTTTGATCAACTATTCATGAAAACACATATCGGTTAAACTAAAAACCGAAAAACCATAAAACGTGTGTGTTGTGCACTTAAGCATATCAACTATTCTAAGCTTTACACATGGATCTAAAACACACAAACTAAACTAGGATACCTAAGTCTTCTTGATGATCTTCCATCTTCAAGTCAACTCGGTCCAAACCGTGATCCAACGAGCATGGCTATGTATCATCATGACGCTCGGGCTCGGGAATCACCAAGTGAAGGCTTCCAAACTCCTCTTTTTGAAGCAATCACAAACTAATATCTTAATCAATGATCTGTAACTAAAATCACAAGATAATTAGTAAACATAACTACATGAGTTAATCATCATCAAAAATAGAGAGGAAGGCCTCCGGGCCAACAAATATCTCATCCATTCGAAGTCGGAATTGAACATGTGAATATACCACGTTCATCCCCAATGGAAGGAGAACACACTCCAACCATTATCCAATTGATTCAATCAATAGATCTCGTCGTAATTCAACTCAAAGATTCACATATATTCTTCATATTTCCAACAAGAAGTTCATGAGTATTTGTTCTTTTTTCCCTTCTAATGGTAATTCCATTCTCAAAGTTAAAAACTGAAAATGGAGTTTGTGGTGTTTGGTAAGGAGGCCCTAAACTCTCTCTCCACACGCGTGTCCAAATGAGGTGTTGCATTTATTATTCTTACTCAATTATTACAGGTTCACAAATCAAAATTTGTTCACATACTATAGGGCCTGTTTGGTTGTCGTAACTGGGCGTAATTCGTAGTTGTAATTGATAAAGTCTTTTACAATTGTAATGAGTTACATGTATGTAAATTTTACGGTGTTTGGTTGGTAATATAAAATTATAAAGTGGGAAAGTGTATTGTACTTTACGGTGTTTGGTTGTCGTAATGTATAAGTCGTAAGTGAAAAAGTTGACCACAAAATAACTATTTGGTGATTTTAAAAGTTTTAATACTGCAAATAAATATTAAAAAAGTTAAATATTAAAAAATTTTAATATTAATATAAAAAATATTACAAATTTGTATGACCACAAAATTAACTATAACTGGGCTGTAAGTGAGTGATAATTGGGTTGCAAGTGAGTGTTAGTTGAGTTACGTAAGTCGTCTTTTACGAATTACGGTACAAACAAACGCCATAGTTGTAACTGGGTAGTAAGTCATTTACGAATTACAGAGTTTTACGCGAAACAAACGGCCCCACTACAACATAATCTTTGATAAGCAAAAATCTATGTCAGCAACAAATCACTAAAATAGATTAATTTAAACTATGATGTTGACAAAATAGATTAATTTAAGAATTTAGATAAACCGTATAGTTTAGAGTTAACTCTTTCTTAACTCCGGTGTAACACCGCTTCGCACCGTTACATCAGAATCATGCCACGTGTTGTAACGCTCCGCAACATAAATCGACACGCTGTGAAAAGGAGTGAGAGAGACCCCCTCGACACATTATGACACCGAAATGCGTCACCTGCTGTACGTGTCCACGACCCAGCAACAGGCGGCCCGGAAGCACAGACACCTGCCTCAGCTGTGCGACCTAAAACATCTCACAACAAAAAAGCTTCACTTCCTCCTCTCAAGAAAAGGTTTTCTTATTCCTTTGCCCCAGATTCCCAAACAAATTCGCCGAGAATGGTTGCCGGAAGAGCTCCAGCAGCTCACGCCCGTTGATGGCCGATGTTTACGTGAAGATGGGCGGCGATGGCGAATCCTCGGACAAATGCCGCGAGGCTCGCCGCCGTCGGATCGAGATCCGCCGGGTGTCGTCCGTCGCCGGAGTATCAGCTCCGTTGCCGGCGAACAACATCGAATCGGAAAAGAAACGGGAGTCGGAGGCCTCAGATTCTGTGACCTCTGAGAAAAGGAGACGGGCGGTGGGATCCGATCCACCCCTGAGTTCGTCGCCTTCACCGCCGCCTCCGCCGTCAGGTGGTGGAGGAGGAGGAACGGAGGTTTCCGCCATCGCATCAGGTTCTGGTTCGGGCTCGGATCCGGTGGAGGATCTGACTTTAGGATTCGGATCCGTTGCGCTTTATGGCCGGTCGAGGGAGATGGAGGATACTGTCTCGGTTCGGCCGTGGTTCTTTAAACCGGACGGAGGCTCGCCGCTGCATTACTTCGCCGTCTTCGACGGCCACGGTGGCTCTCATGTAAAATTTTCAACTCACGCTTCTCTTTTTCTAAAATGATTTTATTTTTATTTTTTATACTTTTAATTTCTTTTCAAAGATAAGAACTGGAAGATCCACGTGATACACGTACAAATCGATGGCTGTTCTTTAAAATTTCAGAAAATTATACAAAAAATCTCCGATTTTTTTTTTTAAAGTGTTTTTCAACTTTCAATGGAAGCTGCAAAAAGCTGTGCATAGCGTACAAACACACTCGCTGCTTTTTGATCGGACGGCTGAGATGCTTCTTGAAAATCTTTAGATGTGATTTTGTGGCCGTTCTCGCAGGTGTCAGAGCTGTGCAAAGAACGGATGCACGTGCTGCTGGCAGAGGAGCTCGAGAGGGTCCCAGTTGTGGAGACCGGGAGATGGAGGAGGAGGCGCTGACCGCGGCGGTGAAGCAGTGCTTCCGTCACATGGATGAGCAGGCACTGGCGGCGTGCACTTGCGGCCGGGTGGGGCCCCACCCGTGTCCGTGCGGGCTGTCCGGGTTCGCTTCGGAGTTCGTGGGGTCCACCGCGGTGGTGGCTGTGGTGAGCCGGGGCCGGATCCTCGTGGCGAACTGCGGGGACTCGAGGGCCGTGCTCGGCCGCGGGAGGAGAGCGGTGCCGATGTCTGATGATCATAAGGTAACGATACATTGACAGTGGCAATTCTGTTATTTTGTTTAAAAGAAGGGGTTGTTTTGTTTGGGTGGGGAAAATTTATTGGACCACTAATCAGTCAGTGTGGCAGTTCGCGCCACGTTGCATTTGGTCCGGACATTCTGTTACGAAATTTGTTGGCGAAGAATTCGGTTGGGTCTTTTTGCATTTAGCCCTACTACATTTAGTAATTTGGGTATTTGCAATCTTTTAATAAATCGGGACTAAAATTCTTGGGAGCTTTGGTAGTCGCGGGAACTGGGTTTTTTTTTTTTTTGGGGAAAAAAAAAAAAACTGGGTTGTTTTGTCAAAACTGGGTGTTTTGACCTATTGGTGTAGACTTTGTTTATACTGTATGGGACAAGAAAGCGTTTATAAATTGGTTTGTTAATGGTTTGTCCGGTTACTTTGTTTCTCATATGGGAGGAAATTCAATTTTGACAGCCTGACCGACCCGATGAGCTGGCAAGAATTGAAGCGGCAGGTGGACGAGTGATTTACCTGAATGGTGCACGAGTTGATGGAATCTTGGCAATGTCTCGGGCATTAGGTTTGCTTCTTTCTGGCCTATTCTTGATAGCTAAGGGCGATTCAAATGATTCCGTGCTTTCTCTATTGCTTTCCATAATTTTACTTGCAATTATTGATGCTTTTTTTTTTTTTGAATGTATTAAGATATTTTTTGGGGCTGTTTGGATCGGAAGTGTGGGTGGAAGTGGGGTAGTAGAAAGTATGATTCTTTTTTCTTTGGAAAACGAGTATGTGTTTCTTTTTCGGTGTTTGGATGGTAGTTGAAAAATGTAATTAGAAAAGTGCAATTTTTTCCGGTGTTTGATTGGTATTGTGAAAATGAAAGTGGAAAGGTTAACCACAAAGGTGACCGTAAAATAATATTAAAATAAAAATTAATTATAAAAAATTTAGGATATAATTAGAATGCAAGTAAGATTTATATAACCACAAAATTAACTGTTTTGAGTTACAACTTATTACAAACGAGATTTACATGACCACAAAAAACTGTAACACCTTGAAAGTGAGGAAATGATTGTGTAAAAAGGAAAAATAGAAAAGAAAAAGAGATTTTTTTCATTTTTTCTTTTCTAGTATTTGGATGGACAGCGAAAGTGAGAAATGACACTTCCCACTTTCTCACTTACGCCACTTCTTTGAATCCAAATAGCCCTTAAACAAAAAACATTGGGATTGCGTGATTTAGGATCAAGTTTTATAGATGTTATTGTTTAGGGATAAAAACTAAACAAAGGAAGAAATGATGTTTGCTATAGAAGAGACTAGTTGTCGCATACCAACATCAGTTTTTAGAGGTAGCTGGTTTTTCCATGTTTTTCGAGTGAATTGTTATTTGTTCTCGGTTCTTTCTTTTTGCATGAATAATCCAGCCAATATCGGCATTGCCCATTGATACAAAATTGTAAAACCAAAAGCTTAAGTGGACTCTGATTTTTTGTTCTTTGACAAATTTATAATTTAGTTGAACCTGTGAATATGTTGGAGTCATTAATTTGTCTCTGAAAATTATCATGAAATTTTATGAATCTTCAGTTAAGGTAAATTCCATATGTAATGTCCAATGTGTAGGAAGTAAACTACTCTCTATTTATGATGAGAGCAAGTCAAGAGGAGTGTTGGCGTGATTGTCATAAATGGCAAAGGTTTTAATTGAAATGTAGGAGAGATAAGCAACTTATGTGAAAAAGAACTGCAAAAATGATTGTAAAGACTCATGATATAATTTTTATCACACTTATTTCTACAATAGGATATTCATGCCAATCTTAACATTCACACTATTACTGGTGAGGACATTGAGTTAGCTTCTTTTTATTTTGATTCAGAGTCTGTATTTTCTTATATTTACTAGTTTTTTGTTTGTTTTACTCTTTTGTTTGTTTAGTCTTGTGTTTTATTTTAGTCCCACATCGACTGTGAGAGAGCTGAATAAATTGTAAGTCTATTTAAAGACTCTATTATTTTCAATAAAAGTAGACTAGAATTTTGAGAAATTTTTTTTAGTTGTTCTTCCCTTTGAGGGGAGTGCTGCCCATAGTAGGGGGTGAAACCCTATATGTTAAGCTAAGACCGAGCGTGTGGGTGAAGCGGTGCGAGGTCTAGATCGAAGAGCGTGTAGCATGAAGCGGCGTGAGATCCGAAAAGGTGGAAGGCCTTTTCATTTATCTATTAGGTAATCATTAGTTATTTTCTTTCATCTCGCATCTTTTACAAAATTCTTTGACCTCTTTTTTTATTTCACATCAATTTAATATTAGAGCATGGTTAAAAAAATATTGAGTAATAAAAGTTAAATTATAATACAGGTTTTTTTGTAAAAAGATTCCCGATGTGAAATCGGTACAATATTGTTTGAATCATTCATTGAGAGTGATGAAATGAATTGGTAATCCCGCCGAGGAGCCGGTGCAAGTTGTTGCTTCATTCGTTTTTTTCATCTCTTTTGTCAAAATTTAAAAAAAATTCAAATCCTAACCTCTTTTATCTCCCCCACGTTTTGAAATCTCAACCACCAATATCCCTCTTAGTCACAAAAATTAAATCTCTTCATAACAATCTCCTCAACAGTCAAATATCTCAATATTCTCTTCCATAATAACCTCCTCAACAATCAAATATCTCAACAGTCTCCTCAACAATAACTTTCTCAATAACCAAAGATCTCAGCAACCTCTAGTAATATCTCCAGCAACCACAACATCTCTAGAAAGATCAACAACTGTTTCAGATTCAGATTTAGTGTCGAGTCACCACCATGTCATGTATACTCGACGGGGTTGAGTTCTTTCTACCTGGCGAGAATGATAAGGACATCGAGTCAGCTTTTTTTGTTTTGAGTCAGAGTTTGTATTTTTTATTTAACAGTCTTGTGTTTATTTTATTCTTGTATTTTATTTTAGTCCCACATCGATTGTGAGAGAGAACTGAAAAAATTATAAGTCTATTTTAAAACTCTATTGTTTTTAATAAAAGTAAACGAGAATTTTGAGAAAATTATTTTGAGGTTTTTCTCTTTGAGGGGCGTGTTGTCCATGACAGGGTGTGAAACCCTCGCTGTAAAGCTAAGATCGAGCGTGTGACGTGAAACGGCGTGAGGTCTAGGTCAAGAAGCGTGTGGCATGAAGCGGCTGAGGTCCAGATCGATGTGAGGCTTTTTATTTATTCATTAAATAATCATTAGTTATTTTCTTTTACCTCCCATCTTTACCAAAAATTCTTAAACCCGCTCTTTCGTTTCACATCACTTACTTTCTCCTTTTATCTCTCTTGTAGATGTTGCTATACCTATTACACACTAATCCCTTGTTAATCTATTTGTCTTCCTGTTCCAGTTTCTCTCACATTGCATCCAACAAGACTCGCCTATTTAGTAACAATCCAAAACACGTTCTGTTATGGTTCAAATACCTCTTCAATGTTCTATATTATATTATCTCACAAGAAGTGTTGTATATTTCCAACATATGATCCAAGTGTAGATTGATCTAAAATGTTATTTTTTTCTCTTGTGAATGACGTGTACCTTTGGTTACAATTGGATTCCTCATTGTTTCGCCCATTGTCGTAGCTGGGTCTTGTTGAGTAGCGTCGTGTGTGTCGATTCTGAGTTTTCCACCATGTCATGCCGGTCTGTCGAACTCAATTTCATGCAGAGCAAAATATTTTGAGGTTCACGGTGTGCTCGATGTCAATAATTTATTCGCATTTTATAGAAATATTAGAAACACAATAAGTCTGGAGTACTTCCTTCAGATTTATTAACCATTTCAAGTGTTTCTTCAAACTTTTCAAACCTTATCTTTAATTGTCCTAAAGTCCTTAAAATAACATCAAAACTTCGAATATGATGCGGATTAAGAGTTTTTTTTTTATATTCTAACACATCCATAGGTTGGACTTCCTTTTTTTGGAGCCAAAATCTCGGCTTGTCTATGTATTATTTGAAATCCACTTTTGACATGTACCTGACTTATTTTGGACTGGGGTGACTCTTATACTATCTTAAAGTCCCTACCACGACTCTAAGACTTTAAAGTTATGATGAGGGTTGACGACTATATACTTATATTTTAAGTTAATAAGCTGAATTCTTTTGAATCAGTATAGATTCTATTAGGGTCTACTTGTTACGCGGAGTGCAATATTCCTACCTTACAGGAATTAGATGCTCAGGCATTAAATTTCAAGAAATATTGCATTACCATATTTGGTATAATTAAGATATCTCAATCAATAAATTATTCTTAATGTTTGGTACATTAAAAAGATTTTCATGAATATAATGAATATATTTTCTCAAACTAATTTTGTAGTGAGAGATTAATGACAGTAAAGTGGTCAATGTGACGACAATGACAATTGCATTGGTGGCAGGGGTGACATCAATGTCACTGTGGTGACAATGATATCAGTAATAGTTGCAGTAGTCGATTCGGCGACAGTGTCGAATGATTAGGGTAATAGGTTGTGGTAATGACCAACTGACTGTTGACAGTACGGTTAGCGATGGAGGAAGTAAGCATTGCGACGGTGGTCAACGATTTGAGGTGGTGATGATGGTGATAGGCAAAGACGGAGATGATTAGCGCTGGTGTGACGATTAGCAACGTCGATCAACAATTGGGGGATGGTGGTGGTCGGCGATGGTAGTGATGACCAGCGATTGGTGAATAGGATGGTAGTCGCGACGGTCGATGATGGTGTAATACCCAAGAAATAGTCTCACACGGGATATAAGTTGGAAGAGCCTCTATTGTAGCTAGCATTTTTAAGGAGGAATCGTTGAAAAAATATACTCAGGGCGTTACAAAACGATATCAAATCTAACACCGGTCACAAGTGTGCATAACTAAGTGTCACATATAGTAAAGTGATACGGGAGCAAAGTGTCACACCACTTGATGTGGCAGAGCCTTCTCTTGAATCTGTGAGTCATCATGGGCCACCTCTTGAATCTTTGGGAGGCATCTTTAGAATTCATGGGGCCACCTCTAGAATCCACCATTACTAGTGAAGTGTTAGTATACGAAGACCACATATTCTAAACGAAGGAGTATATAATATCCCAAGAAATAGTCCCACATAGGATATGCGTTGGAAACACCTTTAGCATATAACACTTTCCATGAACTAAAGAATTAATCATAACTAACATTTTTTAAGGAGGAATTCTGAAAAATATTCACTTGGAGTGTTACAGATATGATGATGAATGACGACGGGTGGTCGTCGTCAGTGACAATGGCTGCGACGACTGGCAACCGGTGACGATGACTGATGGTCAGTGGATGATGGCAGTGCCAACTGAGGTGGTGAATGGCGATCAATGGCGATGGTCAGAGATTAGGGCGGTGGCAGTGGCGATCGACGATGGCGACGACGGATGACGATCAATGGTTGGTGATGGTTGATAACCAAGGTTTTGCTGCCAGCTATGTTCACCGGTGGTTGCGGTCGCGATGATGACAATGGCGGTGGTGGTAATGTTTGACAATGGCGGCGTCAGTGGCGACAATCAACAAACACTGGTTGCGATAGGAAGTTGTGGCAGCGGAGTCTAACGGTTAACGTTGGTGGCAACGACAGAGTAGTGGCGGCGACAGTGATTACCATGTTGGTAGAAGATAAGGGAGGTTTGAAAGATCAGAAGAATAAATAAGGTTATTTTGTGAAATAAAATTTTCATGAATTCCCATCAGGAGGTGGGAGAATAGAATATTCACATTCCATTATTTGAATTATATTCTCATGAAATAAAAAATTTAATTCTCATGGGAATCCAATATTTTCGGGAATGTTAGAGTAAGTTTGAGGCATATATAGGAACTCACTTGAAAATTTAGAATTCTCGAGTAAATTTTTGCATACCAAATACACTCTTAGAATTTAGAAAATAGACAGCTTGTTCTAGATGGGGATTAGTCTTATTTTTATATATATAATAAATATACACAAGATTACAAGAATATCTTTTCTTGTTTCACATTAATACTCTTCCTTAAGCTGTAACATAGATATCAATCATGTCTGACTTGTTATAAAGACTAACAAAAAATTTAGAAATAAATATTAAAACTATTATAAACAAATAATGAATTCTAATATTGATTCCAAACTATTGAATTATTGATCTTGATGTCGAAGTTGCAAATCAAAGTAAGACGAGAATTTGAGTCGAAACAAATATTTGTGTGAGGACTACACGAAAAGTCAAACACATCTTATTAAATAAGGTTAGAATTATAGAGATTCTCAAACTTGATAAAAAAAAGAGTTTTTATAGGTGTTTTTGAGAGATTCTTAACTTAGTAAATATTAGGCTTTGAGAGGTTCTCAAGCTCCAAAAAGAGGTTCTAAGAGATTCTCAAACTCAGTAATAAAATTGTCAAATCTAAGTTTGATTTTATCAGACAAAACCTATCAATACATCAAGAACACTCAAAAACAAATTAATAAACTCTTAAATCATAAACTGAGACTTTGATACACCAAGATGTGACTAAAACTAAAACAATTCAATCTTAAGTTAACACAATTCCAGACTGACAAAATTATTCATCGTGAATGGTACCACTATTGTTCATGTGTATGTAACTCTTTTGTTTGTGCAGATATGGAATCACATCATATTGGATCTGAAGAAAAAAATAAAAAGATAAAAGAAGATAAGAAGAAGATGGTGTAGATGGGAGATGGCTAGCTTCTCAATACACATACAAAATAAATTAATCAATAATAATAACTAAATTCAAATAAAAGAAATTTTAATAAAGTATTATTAACTAGGGGATATTACATCGTCCATCATTTAGTACACAAATCTCACTTTCCCTTTTGACTTGATATCGAATGAAATGGATCTCGTTTCTCTTATTTACTTTTTGCATTTGCTGAGGCCTTTTTGCAAGTGCAAAAACTAATTTGTTGTTGACATATATGTTCCATTGACTTAAAATATACCACCTAAAGGCTTTTGCCTTATATCCTTTTCTTATTGCAATATTTATCTGAAATAGAGTTAGCAGTCCATTTTAGGTCTTAGCATCAATTACGCAATAATAAGAAACCATATTGAGCATTAAAGCCTCTTTTGTTTCTACCCTTTGAGAACTGTAAGCAAAAGCCATGATGAAGCAATCCAATTCCTTACTGATATTCATTCTAACCCCTCTTCTTCTACCATGGTGTCCATTATAAGAGTTCATGTATGACTGGAACAGTGCAATATTGGAAAGTAGAGTGCACACTTTCATTCATTCTTTTTTATTTGAGAAAATAAAGATGAGTCCATAGTGACAAGCATAAATATGAAGTTGGACGTTGAACTATTAGGCTATTAGATTAAGCATTTGGTGAGAATAAAACTCAGCTCATGTCATTTCTTCATTCAACCAATCTCATCTCTTCACTGATTGATCTCGAAGGAGCAACACTCCACACTAAGGTTAAATTTAAAGTGCAAAGCCATCTATTGACCTTCAACGTATACTTTATATGCCTCTAATCTATTTACAAGAGATCATGTGAAGTCTTCGACATTCATAACATAAGTACCGAAGAATACCCTTATCAACCCTCCATTACTTTATAATATTGCGAGTACATATGGCTTTCAAATTTTTGCACGTGATAGAGATCTTATGAAACATGATGGGTCATAGTAGGTTATGATAGTCTGTTTAAGCACAATATCATAGATGAAAACCCAATATCTTTAACTAGATGAGTGTAAATCTTATCCTGAAAATCTTCTTTAGCTACCTGGCTAAACTTTGACGAACCGAATCAAGTAACCTCACCCTAAAAATCTTCTCTAATAATTAACCTGAATTTGAGGGATCCAATTTTCATCCTTTGAGAAAACAAAAGCAAGTGATAGAGATCTTACGAAACATGATGGGTCATAGTACGTTATGATAGTCTGTCTAAGCACAATATCATACATGAAAACCCAATATCTTTAACTAGATGAGTGTAATCTTATCCTGAAAATCTTCTTTAGCTACCTGGCTAAACTTTGACGAACCGAATCAAGTAACCTCACCCTAAAAATCTTCTCTAATAATTAACCTGAATTTGAGGGATCCAATTTTCATCTTTGAGAAAACAAAAGCATGGTATAAGGAATGATCGATTCTGATACGAATCGGCCATTTCATATCAGGATCGGCCATGGCCGAGTCAAAATCGGATTGCTGAAATCGTTTTAGGTGAGAACGCTCCGGAATCAGGCGGGAAACATAGAATCAGCTGGAATTAGCTGATTTCAACTCATATCGGCTTAGATGAGCTTGTGCGAGGAGAGGGGACGTTGACGGAGAGATCGGGTGTTGTCGCTGGCAAGATTAGAAGAGGAGTCGTCGACAAGGTCATCGCTACTGTAACAGACATTGAGGGGAGGAAGAGGATTTTGTTGGGTCGCGTGCGAGGACTGGAGTTGTCATCATAACAGTCGAGGAGGGGAGGAGTCAACCTCGAAGAAGTCGTAGTCGATCGAAGAAGTCGTCGTCGATCGAAGAAGTCGCCGCAATTTCTATCGCTCGAAGAAGTCAACACGAGCTTCTAATCGCAAGAACACAAAGGTTACTTGGGAGAGAGTGGAGCAAGGAAATAGATTGAGGAATTGGGACTCAGATCTAAATCTATTAAAGGTTAGTTCCCATTTAGTCTATGTTAAATTTACATGTCTTCTCAAACCCGAGTCGAGTCTAATTAAATTTACATGTCTTCTTAAGCCCATTTAGTTTACTTAAATTTATGTCTCCTCAAGCCTATTTAGTTTACTTAAATTTATGTGCTTTTAGTTTAACTTGGGCCAAACCCCATGTAAGTCGGGCTTAAGTTCAATTTGGGTTAATTGCACACACAAGATTAAGTTAGAATAATATTCTAACTTAATATATTTGTTATTAGTTATATATTGTTTGTTAGAGTAATTAATTTTAGAAAACTAGTTAATATATTTGCATTAACTGCTTTATATTGTAATGTTATTTCCAATTGTGATTCAAATTTCATTAGTTATTCTAAAAAAAAATATCAAAATGCTTCTAATTATCATAATTTTTAACAAATTTTAATTATTTTTTTAAATTCTTTTTATCAATTCCGATATCATGAGACGAAATGGCCGATTCGGCCAATCTGATGCTAATAACTGTCGGTTCATTCTGATTTCGAGATTTTGAATCTTGATCACAAGAGCATACTAAGAAAGTTTGATCCCAAACTACAAATAATGCTTAGGGAGAGGTGATGCCTATCACGCTCGATCTAGGACTTCTTGAGATCACCCATCATGATACTACTAATGTTTGAGCACACGAGCATATTCTATGTGATTTGGCATTTAGACCTTTGTGGCACTTAGACTCATGCACATGATCCTCTTGTTCCTGCTACTACCCAAACACACTTAAGTGGGATATGGCACTTAGATCCATAATACCTTTTATTGGTGTATGCTCTAATATCATTTGCCACATCAATGCTAGGACTTTCGAGACTGAGTGCTTCTACCTTCTCCCTACATGCAATTGCAGGGTTCTACCCTTCTTCCTTCCTTAAAAATACTATCCATGAATAATTTTTGAGTTAATTGAAATTTCTATATATTGGGTACCATTCACTTTAGGGTGGTGTGTTATGGAGAATCCTTCCAAAGTTTACTCCTTACCCATTTTGGCATACCACATTCAAACCTCCTTTGAAGAAAGCAAATCTCATAAATGAGATTTCTATTAGAATTTAAAAATTTAAGACAAAGCAACTTTTATGATTTTCCAAATGTTTCTTGTAATGAAAATTGAAAAGCAAACACCAAGCTCCTTTATGATTTTCCATATTCATTTTCTTGCCAAGGCTATATTAAATTTCTATAAATCTTCAAACTCCTTGGGTTTGTGCATTATCCTCCAATTACCATGCAATGAAATCAGTCTAATTAGTATGCTAATATTTTAATGAAAATTTGGGTTACTACAATTGAACTCTTTGTCATTGCAATATTTAATATATATTCTTTAATTTATAAATCAATAACTCAACGATGAATAAATGGAATTTAATCATTGCTCATTTGCAGTTGAATAGAGTGCAAAAATAAAACAATATCTTTAGCATATAGCGAATTTTAGGATACCCTTGTGTCCATTTCCTTCTTATAATCCTTCTAGAATATTGTCCTTCTTAGCCTTAATATTCTAAAAACATCTTCGAATGAGTAAAAAGAGTAAAGAGAATAAAGAGTCGCTATTTTAGTCTCAAGTTCATGCTAACTCATGCTAAAAGTCACAGAGGCGAGAGCTTCAAGTAATTTCATGAAAATAGGTGACTTTTATTGCAAGGTCCACTTTTTCTTTAAAAAAATTGAAATGTGGTTGCCATGATGACAACTTTGGTGTCACTGTTAGTACAAGGGATGTGACTTGATCAAATAGTTGTCAAAATTTTGTTAATTATTTGCTTAAATTTTTGGTTAAATTTGATATGATAATTGTCTAAGCCAAATCAAATGATCGCTATTATTTGTTTGATGAACAAATCATATGTGTGCACACACACTTGTGTGTATTGATATATGTACATGTGGAAAATATGAAGTGTGGTTTAATCCTCTTAGGTTGTGTGGAATGCAAATGGCAGTAGAGTTGTCATGATGGTGGTAGCATCAGCGGCAACGGCGATGATTACAAGCGGTGGTGACTGTGATAAGTTTGGTAAAGGCACGATGGTCGTGGAGGCGGGCGGTGGTGATGTGGTGGTGATCAAAATGCAATAGTGATGGTGGTCAATAATGTAATAATGGTGGTACTCCATGGATCATCCTCATGTAGAAGGTGAGGGGCGCACGAAAGGGGATAGACCTTCGGCGTCTCTGATGGCTTTTTCGGCGATGTTTTACAAGGCTTACTGGCCCCAACATGAAAAATTAAGTGCTTGCTGTTGTTCACCACTTTGGTCGAACCGGACACCTGCCTAAACAGCGAAAATTCACATTACTCTTTCTCATCCTGAAGGTGAAGAACCTGTCTAAGCCAAGGTGGTCGTTGTTGCATCGTCAGGCTCGTAATGACGGGGGCTTACAACAATGGTGCAATGATAGGGAGCCGATTATGCATGGTGCCAGCAGCGACCACGACGGACAAGTGAAGATGACTTGTGGCAAATATGGAGTTGGCGGTGGTGGTTCCTGTGATAGTGATGATTGTTTTCAACTATAGGTGATGATGGCAGGGGAGTGGGGTGGCAGGGCAGTGATGACAATAAAACTAATGAAAAAAGAGGAGAAAAAATAATAGGAATATTTAGAAATTTAATTTTTGAATGGATTTTCACTCGCAGAGAGGGTGTATGTACCTACCAACTTCCACGAAGGAAATCAAATTTCCAAAAAAGAGGGATTGTCATGTCAATAGGACATACATTCTCGGGGCCATTGAATTGAGCTTATGCCAAACATGGAAGTCCACATGAAATTTTTGGTTCCAACATGGATTTTCACATATCAAATAACAACCTTATTGATTTGGAAAAACCATTTGACAACTGATTTTTGAGAAGCCATTCAAATAATTTCTTGTGAATGCTTAAAAATTACAATTGCATGGTTTAATCCTTTAAAACATTTAGTTTTAGCCTTCTCAAAAGTTCCCCTCCAAAAGGACATAAAATAAAATTTTAAGAAAATGTTTTGTCCAAAATTAAAGTCAAATTAGGTGGTGAAACAAATTGTCCCATTTTTGTGTGTGCATGCATGTGTGTGAATACACCCAAATTGGCTACTCGATTGTCCAAATGTGTATAGGGAAATATAAAAAAAGTAGATAAAAGAAGAAAACTACCTATTCTCATAATTCATAAACTATTCAGATAATACAAAAATTATTTGGAAACTATTCAACTACCAACTCAAATCAAATAAAAATGTTTGCATTCGAACCAAATGTAAATTCAAATTCAAATTCAAACATTATAATTTATAAATCATGTTTTAAAATTTCAATAATGGGTATCAGCCAACGTCATAATTATAATATTGGTATCATCTTTATTCAAAATCTCACATCAATGTTGACAATGTTAGTCGATTTTATAAGGTTTACATTTTTTGGGTACCGTATACGATATTGCTTATATATATTGAAATCAGTCGATATTTTAAACCTTACTATAAATGAATCAAAATTTGAAAATCTCGGTATTTGATTCAGTTAGATTTGATTCTAAGCCTAATAGTGGCATGTGTGGAAAGGCTATGATGTAGTTAGATGATTGGCAACTTTTCATGCACTTTGTTGGATCTTGTCTTGCACCTAGATTTCCATGAGGGTAGTCGACGGATCCTAGACATTGATCGTTGGCGGCAAATCATTTAAAGACAATTGATTGTACATAATTGATACGTAGATTGATTTGAGAGATCAAACTCATAAAGAGCGATTTGAGTGCTTAAACAAATCAAACTATATATAAACTACTCCATCATGAAAGTCAACATTAGCACGATTCAGAATCTTTTTTAATTAGAAATATTTGTTGGCCAAAACATATACTTAAAAAGGTTATAAGGTAGGATAATAAGAAAACTCTTAAGAAAAGAGGTTTTTTAGTAAAGTAAGATTAGATGTTCTTCTCTAGAAACAAAAGAAGGGGTGAGGGATTTTGTCCATGAAGCGTTGTTACCTAGAGTGAAGGTGAGTGCTTTTTCCTATTTTGGTAATAGGAGCTTCTTTGGCTCTCTTTGACAAAGTAGCTACAAAGAAAATTCCTGTTCTTAAACTCTCAAGTGTCATATATTTCCCATTTTGGAGTCTTTCACTCTTCATGGGAGCTTCTTCCCTTAATATGATGGTTTCATACTTTCTGGAGTGTCTCGCTCCACCTTTATGTCGTCCTCTTCCTCTTCCCTAGCCTCTTCCCAGAAGACGTAGGTAAGCATACAAGTCTTTCTAAAAAGAAGAGGAAGAATGTTTCTTATTATTATTAATTTTTTATTCTCATATTAGTTTCACTGGAATGACCCACAAGATTGGTCAAGGTTGGGCTGCCTGGTTTTGTGATGATTGTGAATGACAATTTCAATTAGAAACAGAAAGATCATTAATAAAGAGAATGGAAAAACTTATCACATCTTTATTTGATTATGATTTATGAAGTTATAGACTTAGGCTAGCTGCTTCTTTTAGTTTTGTTCACTATAATCTGAAAATCCTGGTTTGAAATATCACTATCGGCATCAATACCAGTCCATTTTTTTAGTATCAATATCGGCATTATCGAACATATTGGTAATATTGGCTCAATTAGAAATAGAAAGATCATTAAAGAGAATGGATAAATTTATTACATTTTACTTGATTATGATTTGTGAAGTTATAGATTTAGGCTAGCGGCTTCTTTTAGTTTCGATCACTATAACCTGAAAAATTAAAATATTATTTTTCTCAAATCTAGCAACATTGCTTGGTTTTGCAAGATATGTTTAAGAAAACCATGTTATGTTGATAAACACATCTAGCAGGATGCAGATGGTTCCTACTATATTTCGGTGAGTGCGAGTAGATCAAACCATTGTTAGATATCTTGGTCAATGATTTTTAGTATCAATATCGCCAATACTGACTGCCAAGGCAATATCGACCATATCAACAATATTGGACCCAATGTTGGCTCTCTTATCGAGTACCTCAAAAAACAATACAAATTATCAATATATATTGACATCAGCCAATATTTGAAACCATGTTTGAAATCTTAGTGTTGGTATCGGGTGTAGGTTTTTGGTATCAGAATCAGTATTATCGGCCTTTTATCAGTCCATTTCAGCTCATCATATCAACAATATCAGTTTCATCTTTCTCTCAAAATATTGACATTGTCTTGATCATAAGATTCATTTTGAGTTGTATCGACAATAGCAATATTAGACATAAATATTGGTATGTGACGAAAATTCAAATCTTGTTTCAAAATTTTCAGCAGTTGACTTCAAAATGTGGATTTACCATATTTGAAGTTGGAATTTCTTCAATATGTATAGGAAAGATAGTAAGTCGGATATAAATGCTTGGAAACTTTATATTTATTGTTTACTTGGCATGATTGTTAAACATCATTGTGGAAATTAACTTTATCCCTATATCATAAGCATTGATGTTAGAAATAAAGTTGTGAACAAAGGAAAAGGACCGAGGGAAGTGTAGAACTAGAACTTGCAAATTTTGCAAGGTATAAGCCAAGCCACATTCACTAGGTGAATTTCCTAGTTAGCTTTGGCAATGTTAAAATAAAAGACAAGCCTAAAAGTCTACACATGCAGACTTAAAGATTTTCTTACATATTCTCTAAATCCTTCTTCCCGTAGGGAGATATAGACATGGGATACAAAAACCATGCAATACGAACACAACAACACAACAAAATCATCAAAAGGTATGATGTCGGGATATGTTGATGTTATTATATATGTCAGGGTGCCTACTTATAATAGACCTCGAAACCCTAATGACTAGGACATGTTTTTTTTAAAACAAAAGGATAGAACAAAAGAAAACCTTTGTGATTTAAATCGATAATTTCTAACCAAAAAATGAAACCAAACTAAGAAATCCTAAATTCCAACTCAATACCTACCTAATGAGCTTATGTCCCTCATGTTTGTGAGGTATTTAAGTTATGCTAAAATAATGTCCTACATAGCTAAAGCAACAATAGTTTCAAGGGCCAATATGGAACCATTAGATTGTCTTTTCTAAGTCAAGATCTAGCACATTTTTTTTTGATGTATCTATATCTGGCATGGATCTGATGTGTCCGATACGTGTTAGGTAAGTGTTGGGGTTCAACATGTGTCAAACATGGACACAGATGCACTTTGAAGTGTTTGTTCTTCATAGCCTTTCCTTATTCCACAATTTCTTGATACGTAACAAATAAGTAATCTTGTGAATGCCACAGAGCTTGTTCACCGGTCTTGTGAAAGATCTTGCTTATTCTAAACTATGAAATACACTTAGCTCGCTTTGCTCCCACCTTAGGTATTCTTTCTCGTGTACTCTATAGAGCATAGTCATCTAAGTAGTTCTTTCTGATGTCCTTCATAGAGCATAGTCATCTTAGGACTGACGGGTTAGAGAAGTACCAAACAACCAATTGGTTTTGTATAGCTTGTATCAAATATCTCAAGCATTTTTTCCACAAATTTCTACTGTGAGCTCATAGGACAGGTTGCTCTATAACTTGTTGATGGCCTAGGTGGTTGGACTTATTCCCTCCACAGGACAACTCAAGTTGTAGTAAGAAAATGGGATTATTCCTCAATATGCATTGTGCAATATTTTGTCCTTGCATGTAAAGTCGATATGTGAAATGCAGTGATTCTCTTACTATGTTATTATAGTCAAATTTGAATCATCACTTATTTGTAAAATGTTTCCAGTTTATGGTTTGTTGACAGAGTAACTTAGGCTTTTTGTCTCATAAACTTGAGATATCTTACTTTTGTTGTATCCAATTTACACTAGCAGATCTTGAATTAACTTCTCTCATTCAATGTGCCTGTAGACAGCTATACTTTTACCGTATCCAATTTACACTAGTAGATCTTGAATTAACTTCTCTCATTCAATATGCCTGTAGACAGCTATGCTAATAAGGAGATATATATAGATTCAGTTGTGGCATTTGTGCAGACTTACTGTCTCATATCTTCATAAAAAATGCAAGTTTAGGATTTTGTAAAGTAAACAATGCAACCTATGTAACATATAATAACGTGGGCCAGTTATTTTTTTTATAAATAGTTATTTGGTTACTTTCCTTTTCTAGTAAGGGTAAGAACTAGATTTCATATTCTATTAACTCAAGTTAGCTCCTTCTGTTTCCTAAGCATCTACAGAGGATTTTCCTTCAAAACATTCATCTCCGTCATTAACAATGAGTGCTGCTAATTTACACTTCTTTTATCGTCAACTCATATGTAGTCTAATATTAGTACCTTAAAGCTATGACTGAAAAAGAAAAATCATGCTAGTTTAAGAGGTTTCATGTGAATATTCTATGTCATGAATTTAAGGTCCTCAACCATTTACATCTAAGTTATTAGATTTTGTGAAAGTAAAAATTATTAGTCATCTTTTCCCTTGATTTACAACTTATTTGATGATGAGATTTTTCCTTGCGATTGGAAAACCATTGATATAGTTCAAAAACAGTTTATTTAATTTTAGATATGTATGCACTGTCTAACTTACTTGAATATTACTGCATCGAAGTTTTGTAACTGGTTAACACACACAATTCCATAAGTAGGATTTTGGAGAAGTAGACTTGAAGCTTGTTATGCTGTCTAGAATCTCTGGGCTGGGTAAGTAAGGAGGGTAAGTATGGAAATTGATTTTCCATATGAAAAGTTAGATTGATATGCCAACTTACCTTTCAAAGCATTGTTTTTCCATAATGACAACATAGTAACTATTTAGTCTCTTCTTCTCAGCATTTATTTTATAAAATTTCACATAGGAGGGTCATTTTTTCTCGATCTTTTCCATAGTGACAACCTAGTAACTATTTGTCTTGTTCTCAACATTTACTTTAGAAACTTTCCACATTATAGTGTCCTTTCTATCTAGATCTTTTCATAGGTGCTCTATTAACTGCTCGCCATAAAACAAAAGACTTGCAAAAAACCTTTTCGGTAATGTGCAATAACAAATAAAACTCATGATACTTTATAAACCAATGAACCTCTAATACTTTTGAAGGACTAGTAGGCTGCATGGTTGATATTCAAATAATATCCAATAGTTATTTTTTAGCAAGGACTTGGCTTCATGATTTCTTTAACATAAAGGTTATGTCAACATTATCTTGTATGGTAAGATGCATGCCAATATTACATATTTGTGCACGAAATAAAAGTGGACATGCACACTCACTAGAATTTGAAGTAGATTCAATGATTAAGGGGCACCACTGATGTAAATTATATGAGAAGCATACTTACATAAACCACTTTTCAAATTTATCATATTGGTGGTCCCTTCTGGTAGTAACTTGAGATAGAATGTATTCATGCACATGCGAACACTTGAGGGGTCTATGTTTCTACACACAGAAACTAATATTGTACTTTGACATGGACACGGGGTGTCGCCCACAATTCTCCACATCCCAGACATGACAAGTGCGGCGAGAATCTCACATCCATTTGGTTTCATGTGTGGAATTGTATGGAAAAGGCATGTGGTTGAGATTTGGTGCCATATTGGAAAGAGAGTAAGATGGATCAATGGTTAAAGAGTTTCGAGACATGACTCGAAAGTTGATTGTTTCGAGTCAATATGGCTGCCTATTAGCCAAATCCATCTCAGTTAGTGGGATTTTGCGTCCAAAGAACAAGGTCATACATGAATACTTTTTCTAAATATATTTCATACTTAAAATATATACATATATTTTATCAGGTTGTTATTTGTATGTGAAAGAACCTTAAAAAGTGAAATAATCTATAAACATTTAGTTTTTGGCAAATGGGTGACAATGTCATACTTCATCTTATGTACTTTTAAAGTGGCTAAGGGTCCACATTTGCGTGTGCCAAACACACATCACAAGGTGGCGTGGAATCTGCTGCATATCATTACCATGCTAAGGGTTGATATTAACATTTTATGGGGGTTATGATGTAATGTGGCCCAAATTGAATGCTGGATTATACCAAGCAATACACGTCTGGAGTTCAGGAATCAGCAGATCAATCCTTATGAAAATTGTTACCCTTGCATTGTATTATATTGAAGTGAATTATCCCGACAACAATTTATTGGTTTATATAAATGCATATTGAAGAGCATATGACCAGCTTAATTGTTGTCCATTTGTTTAGGATATACAGTAGCAATGGGAAATCTAGTAGTTGGTTTAGATAGTGCATCCTATTACTTGGGATGGTATAATTTCTCTACATTTGTATTTTCAAAACTAGGGCACAAAGACGGAGGCATATTAATTGGACATATAGCCTGAAATTAGTCGGGTAAATGAGATGGGTTTAATTGGGAAATATGATGTATGAATCCTGATTTGTCTGCATTGAATGTTCTGTTAGGCAGCTTGTGTGTTCAATTATGCATTCCCAGCATTCTGACATTGACACCAGAAATTCATATAGATAAAGATAGAAGAGCTACAGAGAAAAATATCTAGAAAGATAGACAAGGGGAAATTTCTAGCAGACACTGTTCGATCATTAGGAAGATATATAGATGCATGGAGGCTGTTCAGTGTGTGTTGGAGTAGCTTGTGCTTGGCTAGACAGGTAGAAATGAGCTTGTTCAATTAATAGAACTCAGCCTTGACTTACTATGCTGCACTCGTGATAGTAAATGCTTCTGGTCTTAAACAAAGCTCTAACAAGTGTCTCTTTCAAATGAGGCCGGTGGTTGGTTGGATTTAGTAAATATACTGTGCATATGGTTTATTCTTTAGAATCTTAACATATGATGGATGCTTGCTTCCTCTTATGGTTTTGGAGTGAACATGGAAATTTAAAAGAGCAGGAGGGATGAATGAGAATGAAAATAGTACATATGAGGAAAGAGAAGAAAAGAAAGAAAGAAAGAGGCAGGGAGGACCAAAAGGAAACAAAAGAATGATAAATTCTCATTAAAATGGAGTGATATAGTTATTATATATCAAGTAGTTTTCCCTTGGCAGTATCCTTTTTGCAGCTTGTTACCACAGGTTACAAAGGACGAACTATCAATTATCAACTAAAAGGATTGGCATCATTCATGTTTTAACCTGACAAACTATGAAGTACCTTTAGAGTTCCACTCATCCTTCCTTTTCATGTGAAAATAATATACAGCCATTATAGGTCTCTCTTCCAGAGACAAAACCTACCTGTAATTTCTCTTTTGTCTGTCTGAATAATGTATTTGGATTTGTTTCCCTAATAATTGCTATTTCTATTTGTTTGAGATATTATTGTGAAAATATTTATGCTTTCTTGTGTAATATTTTAAGTTGAATGCGGAACACAACTCCTCATGAGGCATCAGGTTAGCATACTTCAGTCCATATCTTCTACTTCACGCTGCCAAAAAATGTCTGCTGAGCACCACTTAAAAAATTACTTATTTAACAATCTGTTTCCAGAACAATGACTGACAAATTACTGATGTTACATATGACGATTTCTGGTTTAAAACATGTTTGACCTTTCTGGAAAATTCAGTTTAGGATATGTTATTATCTTTTCCTTTTTCCTATATTTTGGATGCATAATAACAGAAGACTATCATCAAAAACTACTTTTATCTTTTTACAGGTGACAAGTATTTAAAACCAGTTGTGATGTCTGAACCGGAGGTACGCATTATGGATAGAAGCCCTCAGGATGAGTGCCTGATCATCGCCAGTGATGGGTTATGGGATGTTTTATCCAACACCATGGCATGCGATGTAGCTAAACGGTGTTTGGAGGAGGGAAATCCTGAGAGCAGCATAGAAGATCCCAGTGGTGAAGGGCAGGAACATTCTCAGGTTCGGTGCAATGTTGCAGCTGCATTGCTAGCTAGGCTGGCACTCGGAAGGAAGAGCGCTGATAATATCAGTGTGATTGTTATTGATCTAAGAAGAAGGTAAGGGTAAAACGAAACAGTTTAAGTAGTGGGTTGCACAGAGGAGGTCTCTCTGTCTATTTGCAGTTCTAGTTACAGCTTTAGTATGAAGGAAAGGACAAGCGAAATGCGGAAAGGAAAATGTACACAAATCAAAGAACCTTTATGCAAAAGCTCTTAGAACAGTATGCTGTTTACAGCCCATTGGAGGAAAAGGAAAAAACAAGATTAAGATTTCAACTGTAAATGCTGTATATATAGATGATCTAAATTTCCATTTTTGTTTGTTTGTTTTTTTGTCTTGCGACTGATCCAAATAGTAGATCGGTGATCGTTGTTTCACTGGTAGCTTGATGGGTTATACACTTACAGGTCTAAGGAGGAGCAGGAACTGCTTGTGATTGAACAAGGTTCTTTTTCAGTTAGGTGAAGTCTGGTTAATGTTGATATTGGGTGGTATTTCTCCCATTGCTGTTATTTCTTTTGTTTTGTTTTGTTCTATTGCTAGTCTCATTATAGGTTGCTGATATTAGTAATTCTATAAAGACCACAAATGGAGCCAGTATATTTGTATTCTACCCTAGATTTTCCCCATACAGTTGCAAGTTCTGAGTATTAATGTGTGAAAGGAGAGAGGAAATATGCCAGAATCCTTGTGCTCTAGCTTAACATTTTTCCTTGCTCGAGAGCAGTTCTTTATTGGAGTTCTCTTTGGTGCTGCCATAAATTTCGGTTTGTAATTAATGTTGATGTTGTTGCTTCTTATTCTGTTGTTTCCACATTGATGTGATTGATCTTATTGTTGTTAACTTGATTGTTGGTGTACCCTTTTATTGGTATCAACTGAAAATTGTTTCCTGCACTTTTCTTTTTGCACAGTAAGTGGGAAGGCAGCTGAAGTTATCAGGGGTTATCTTTAGTGTTTAAAGGTTATTACAATTTATTCTTATTACTTGTTCATTCTTGATTATGTGCCTGTTGTTATTTCTCCATAATTGATACTCTAGGTGAGACTAAGAGCTGTGATGAGTTGCTGTCATTGAAGTGAGCTGGTGCTAGATTATTGATCCCCTTACATTACAGTTACTTTTTATTAGTAGAATGTTGCTTGGATAAGTCTGGTTACAACTTTCTTCTTCTGTATCTTGTTCAGTTTTGTGATTACTAATCAAAACTGATCGAAAGTAGTTTTTCTCTTGTGACTCCTTTACAAACTTTGTTTGTTTGTCTGTCCGTCTTTATCCGCACAGTTCTTAACGCAAACTTTGTTTGTTTGTTTATCCGTCTTTATCCGCACACACACTCCGTCTTTATCCGCGAGAGAGAGAGAGAGAGAGAGAGAGAGAGAGCTCTTCCCTCCTTCCCTGCCCCTCCCTCTTCTTCCTTCCTCTTCTTTGTCGGTGGAATTCTGTCGGTTTTTCACCGCAAACGATAAATATTAGTTTAATTTGTTACATCAAATACCCATTTGTTCCGTCAATGGTGGAAATATTTCCATGCATCTAGCTGCAGGTACCGATATCAATCTTTTCAATCATAGTTATCCCAGTCTTCTCCCTCCTCTTGCTCGTGTCGTCAACGGCTCAAAACCTAAGAAACCCTAACTCTGGAGCGCAGAGCGGTGATGGTCGTGGAGGAGGGGAAGAGCAAAGAGAGAGTTCGGAAAACCAACATTGATATTAGATCATATGCAATGTATGTGACCTTGTCGGGTGAAAGAATTACTGCTAGAATCTGGAGAAAAACTAGAAAAAGGAGTACTAACAAGCCTGTGCATTATTGCGTGAACAGCTATAATCAAACTATTTCTACTGGAAGTCCTTTCTTAAACTTGTATGCTACTATCAGGTTCAATATTATAGAGGGAATTAGGATGAAGAGAACGAGAGCACGAGGGATTAGAGTGGAGATTAAAAGAAAAAGACTAGAAATTTGTACAATTACGGACTTCACCAGATCTTGCAAATTTGGCCCCAGTTCCAGCTAGTTGTGTCCAACATTTAAATAAGAAGTTTATGTTGATTTAGGACTTCAAAAGCCAAAACAAATGGATCAAAGCTCGTTCAAGACCAATGACATCCGTTCTCCCAAAATGCAACACATTCGGTAAGGAAAATAACTCAATGTGGATATAATCCTTGGGTTAAACGATGCGAATTATATTTAGAAGTCAAGTAAAGGCACGGATATTGCCACAACAACAATTGATTGAGATACACATCAAAAAATTATAAAGAGTGTCATTATTTTTTAGACAATTTTACTCTTAGAGAAAAGTCCAAAATACCCTTCTTTCTTTCCTTCCACGGCATTATGATAATCAGAATTTACCAAAGTATACTTCCCAAAAAGCACAATTAGCACAACGCAATTGTCTTCATCAAAGATATAAAACGTCATACTTCATTGGGAAATTTCTGTTCCAGCTCCTCATTAGGTATTTCCTCAAGCTCTGAAGAAGAAAAAAATTCATTAAAATCTATTTAATCAAGCTACCAGAAACCTCACTTAAATCAGAGCAAGAGATAACCTTGAAAGCATCAGTCTTCCCTTTGGTGATCTGGTCTTTAGCAATGCAACTATTCAGCACATCCTTCGTAAACTCGTCCAGATTATTCCCATCATCAATCAAACTATGAAACAAAAAAATAAAGAAAAAAATCAAAATCAAACAATTAAAGAAAACAACATCAAATTCCCAAATCGGAGAGAACTGTTTGACTCACTGGAGGACCTCCATGGGGAGCTGGATGTTGCATCCCTCGTACAGCCTCTGCATCGAGTCGAGCTCCGCCACCAGCGCATTCCTAAAACCACTATAGAAATATTCAGTAACCAAGGGGGTGAGGGGGGAGGGAGGGGATGGAGGGGGGAGGGGGGAGCGGGGGACCGCCGATGAGGAGGAGGGGAGGCGGAGGGAGGTGAGGGCGGGGGCTAAGGGATGCCCGGGGGTATTTTAGAAATTCTTTAAAAAATTATTGTGTGTCTCTTAATTAATTTTTGAGTGCGCTAATCTGATGTGTGTCTTAATCAATTGTTGTTGTGTCAATATCCGTGACTCTCAAATAGTGAAAGATTATAACAAAATTATATTCCTGCCTACAAGTTTGTAGACGCGAGGATAAAAATGATATTGTTGTATTCGTATTTGTTCTCTTATTGCAAATTAGATTTTTTTAAAGAAATTCTGCACTCAATGTTTAAACTGTACGAATAAATCAGCGAAAAAGTGCCAACTATATGCAGTAACACATGCTCTTATGTACTCAGATGTGTATTGGAACAATTCAAACAATCTAGCATAGTTATTTATGACTACGGTTTGTTGATTTAAACAAGAATATGAAATCAGATTAAAAACATTTGTATATACTTACATTGTTGACGCTAACTCAAAGCACAGCAGAGCTCAGCACAAATTGAATGGAGTGCCATTTTGAAAGGCATCATCAGAATTACTGTCAAACTGATATTTCTATTCCGACAAATCTGACCTGGCGTTATCGAGCATCTTCTTTAGAGCCTGTTTGATTTGAAATCAATCAGAGAAAACCTCTCCGTGAGACTCTACAACGTTTCATGCAGAATCTTCCTGTGGACTCCACTCCTTTCTCGCGCTTTCAACTCCTTGCGGGGCCAAAATCGCAATAAGGCTGTTTTCCAAAAAAAAATTTCAAGCCAACAAACAGCCCCGGATCAGCAAGGCATCCTAGGGGCACTCCCGTAGATATGAACAGAGATAAAGGGCACTACAGGAAAATGATAAATATAAGAATGTTTTGTGATCTGAGAGAAAAACAAAACAGTAACAAATATAAAATTCAAAATTTGTCTATTAATCTAATCTCGCTGCATAGAGGGAAAAAAAAAAAACCCTTGCTGCCACTCTCTCTCTCTCTCTCTCTCTCTCTTCTCTCTGAGCTAACCTCTCTCTTCCTCTTCGATTATCTCTCTGCTTTCTCTCAACAGCAGTAATACTAATCGTAGGAGATCGCAGAGAAACGAACCTGTGAATCTCTTTCTTTTTATATCATAATTATGAGGATTCGGAAGAACGCCTCCAAGGTCTCGGGTCCAGCAACCGGGTTTAGTGCTAACCCTTGGCCGCCGCCGTCGCTGGCGACTGCCGCTGCCGCTGCCGGCGAGGCGAAGGGGCTTTTTGTGTGTGAGCTCAACTGCTCGCCGTGGGATGTGATGCTGATCGATAATAATCCCAACTTTTTCTCAAATCCCAAGGTCAGATCCGCTTTGCTCTTATTAATTGTGTGATTTTTGCCTAGCATTTTCGCAGTTTCTGTTTGTCTCTGTTCTGCTCCTTTTTCTAGCCTTTGTGTGCGTGTTTCTGCTCTGCTGTTAGGGTTTTCATTTTTTGGGATTTGCTTTGTACACGAAAGTTTCCTAAATCAAATTGATGCGTTTTACTGTATGACAAGCTGATTTCTGATCTGGATATGTTTTCTGTGCTTTCGTGTTTGTCTGTATTGAATGGGATATATTCTAGTTCATTTCAAATGGATTATCATTCATTCGAACGATCAAACCCTAGATCCAACGTTCTAGATTAATCTATTTTTTCCAAATATTAGGTGAGGCTTCATTCGATATGGTTATCCCTTTCTCTAAAGTGGGTTAGTATCAATTTCGCGTCTTATATTTTGCATTATTTTGGATATATGTTTTTTAGGAAAATTACACCAAAATACCTCCAATTTAGGGTTTAAAATTATATACTCCCGATTTTTTTTTTTTTCAGGAAATTCTGATATCCTAAACTATTTAAATGATACATGTTTCTACTCTCGGTTAGTGGGTTATGAAATCTGTACAACATGTACATTTCACATTTCAATGGCGACGAACCAAACACTTTCTCGATCGGTAAACTGCTCACTTTCTCCTCCTCCTTTGCTCTCGATCTCAACTTCTCCACTTTGAACGCGTCGATCTTTATCTGATTGTCGTTCTCGCTGCTTCGAGGTGGCGGCGCATACAACCACTTGAGGAGATTGTCCCTCCTTAATCTGAGCTCCGCCCCGTGATCGGAGACGACGACTGAGATTCCTGTCTCCTCGTTTTTACCACCCCCTTCTCAAATTCACTTAAAATTAACTGAACTACTCCACATGGGTATTTTTGTCTTTGTACAAAAACTGTTAATGGTCGTAAAGTAGGAATATCTAAAGAAAAGTTTAGAGTAGCAAAATGCATTGCCGAAAGTTGGTAGTATATAGTTTAAGTACCCCAAAGTTGGAAGTAGTTTGGTGTAATTTTCTGTATATTTTTTCCTTCCTTTTTTCTAATGAGGGCATTTGGGGACAAGTTTTTTAATTTGGGTTGCGCAGGAATGAATTCGGCTATTCACACTCACAAAATTGCTTAACACATCCATGTACTTAATACACCCCAAATTTTTAAACACACCCGTTCACTTTTTCTAAATTATCCTTCACAACTTAAGTCAAATTAAAATTTCAAAATATCAATTCTGTCATCCCTCTCTCATCAGAAAACTCCCTCCCTCTCTCTCAATTCTCTATCTATGCCTCTCAACTTTCCTCTCTCCCCTCTGGACACCACCACCCCTTCCTGTCGCCTGCGTCGACCCTTCTCGTCTCCTTCATCTCCTTGATGATCTCATCGACATCTTCAGGCGACGTCTTAGGCATCAAATGTTTAGTTTGAGGACTTGAGTTGAAGTATTTGTTTGGATTTCTTCAACTCTTTTCTGACTGCCCATGTCACCAAAGTTCAATTTATCAAAAAGGATATATCCAGATTGATCTCTTTTTTCTCCTCATCACCAATCTTCAATGATCCATCAATTTTTTCTTCACTAATTACTTTTATGCATCTTATCAGATTTCTTTGGCAATCTATTCTTTACGAGAAAAAGAAATTTGTGTTAAAAAATAAAAAAATTAAATATCTTTTGCATAATTATGTTGACGGTGCCTTCACAACTAATTTCACAAGTATCTGTTTATAACAATTAAATCTTTAATTTATAATTTTTTATTTGTATTTTCAAAAAAATAAAAGAATAAGAATAAAAACACAAAATCAAAGCACATTCTAAAAATACAACCACAATATATATATAATATATATATATATATATATATATATATATATATATATATATATGTATGAGAGAAATGTAAATCAGCTGACACAGGAGGCAACTCCCTCCTATGTCGCACTCAAAATCAATTCCCGAGTGAATTTTCAAGATCCTACCGCACATTATCATCTTCATATTCTAAGATATATACATATAAAAAATCAAGTGATTTGAAGTTTATTTACTCCATTTTCTTTAGGTTCAAACATTAGCGGTTTTTTAACAATAGAATAAAATGGAACGATTAGATCAATAAGTAAACGAACTTCAAATCACTTGATTTTTTATATCTGTATATCTTAGAATATGAAGATGATAATAAGCGGTCGGATCTTGAAAATTCACTCAGAAAATACGATTTTTGAGTGCGACATAGGAGGGAGTTACCTCCTGTGTCAGCTGATTTACATTTCTATATATATATATATATATATATATATATATATATATATATATATATATATATATATATTGTGGTTGTATTTTTAGAATGTGCTTTGATTTTGTGTTTTATTCTTATTCTTTTTTTTTTTTGAAAATACAAATAAAAATTATAAATTAAAGATTTAATTGTTATAAACAGATACTTGTGAAATTAGTTGTGAAGGCACCGTCAACATAATTATGCAATCGTGTTTTTTTAGGCTGAGAGGAATGCAACTTGAAAGTAACCCTCTTCAATGATTTGTCTGCCAAAAAACAACAAAATATTTAATAGTACTATAATATATTTTAAGGAATATTTTTTAGCTCAAAACTAATTCAAAAATATTACTTATCAGATCGATCGACATTCAGTATTGTTAGGACATTAACATGTATAAAAGTTTGCGTTAATTAGTTTGTTAGAATAGTGTTAATACATATTATATTTCATGCATATATTTTTTTCTAAGGGAAGAATAGGCTCGGATTGTGGATAACAAACTATTTAGTATCGTGTCACATGTGTATTATCTTGAGTTGTATCACTAGAGTAATTTAGTTAAACTTTCTTTTATCAAATTGTTCATTTTTTTAAAAAGTTATAAAAGAAAAGTCTACACCCTATTAACTGAGAGGTTGGAATCTATAATGTGTTACATCAATCAAAAAAAATATAAGTTTATTTACAAAAATTATAGATATTTAATTTATACTCAATAATCTAAATATAAAAACTAATAAATCCCAATTGAGAAGAAGAGAAACACGTTTTTATTCTGTGGCATAACAGTGTAGAAAGGTCAGCCGCAAAGTATTTATGATGATTAGTAATGCAAAACCACCCAAAGAAGGGAAAAGAATTTAATTTAATTATAGGGGAGAGGCTTACTTTTTGATCATAACAATGCTTCCATGGTATTATTTGTTTGTCTATAGTTATCAATACGAAATTTTTTGATGGTATAGATGCCGAGAAATTTTTTAGACTTTGTGTAAGTGGAGAAGAAGCATATATTTAAAGAATAAAAAAGAAGTATGATTTATTAGGAATAGAATTTGGGTGGGTGTATTCAGTAATTATTTGTGTGTGTTTAGGAATAAGATTTCTTCTATTTGTAATATTAGAGTTAATCAATATTTATTTTGGTCTTTTGATTTATAGTTAAAACTATCCAACAACTTTTATTTTTAAAATGAGTGTGTTAAGGAATTCTACGGGTCTGAATAGCCGCACCCCGCAGGAATTGGATGAGGGTGGGGACATTTTGGGAAAATTGATGAGAACTGAAGAGGATGAGCCCATTTCTGATATCACTAGGTATGTGTGTGGCACAAAAATTTACACAAATTAGAGCTATCATTCTGCTTGTCTTTGTATCTCTCTTCCCTTGTTTAGTTTATGTCACTAGGGAAACTGCCATATAATCCACTTAATTATTAGCTTAACCCAAAATGCCATATGCGGTACTCTTCTACTGCTGCAAACACACACACCACTTTTTCAACAGCACTGCAGCTGACTTTAACACTGAAAGAGATTAAGGAAATAGAGGAGAAGAAAGTGAAGAGGAAGAAGAAGCAAGGACAATAAAGAGAAGGCATCTACAGAGATGTTGTTAATTACATACTGCAAGAAGAACGACGGCAAAGGCTGGCATTGCAAGAGACCTGCTCAACTTCCACACTCCTTCTGCAGCTACCATCTCGCCCAAACCAGAGACTACAGCTCCAGCCATCGAGCAAGTACTACTGATCATGCCTCAGAAGCAGCAACGGCGGCTGAGACGAGAGTAGAAGGCGGGGACTCCAACAACTTGTATTATTACTACGATGGGTTTGGGCCGCAGCGAGGAAAGAAAAGAGGCAGAGCCCTTATTGTTAGTGCTAAAGTCAGGGAAGAGGAGAAAGAAGATGGCAGGACGAGTGTGGACCGCGGCGACGACGACGATGACAATGTTGTTGCAGGCGACGATGAACATGATCTCGATTGTTTCGATGAGGATGATCACGACAATGATTGTAACAGTATGTCTCATCAACATAAAATTTACAAGGAGAATGGGAAGAAGAATTGATCATTAGGGAAGAAAAGGGTGATTAAACAGAGAGGCAGGAGGCCTCTCAAGTCGCTTCTCTGATTCTTTCTGAAATAATAGCTTGATTTTATTTGACGGACATGGCTTCCTCTCTGAACATTGTTTTCATTGAGCTCAGATGTGATGTTTACTCTGATTTTGATTCCAATTATTGTTTTGTTACTGGGCTATTTGGAAATCAATTGTCATCAATAATAAAGTTCGTCTTGGCCCAACTCGTAGGTCATTGCTTTTCATGTCTGTTTTATGCCACATACTTTTTAGGGCTTTGCCATCACTGTACACGATTAGAAACAGATCATACTGGGCCGGGTGGGACCATGGCAAAATATTTGATGGATTTGAGCCCAACAATCATATATATTGAGAGATAAACTGGTGTCATTCCGGAAAGATTCGAGACTGAATCCTTTCTACTCAAATACAAACTTACAACATTCGAATACAAGATCAATTCCGTTGAAGTTGATCTATATTATTTAAGTATCTATAAATCAAAATTCAAATATTTTAAATACTTTTTGTCTATGCACCAAGTGAGGGAAAAACGGACGTCTAAATAGTGAGTTGGTTAGTTTAACGGTGTAAAACATTTGAAACCTGACAAAAATTGTCCTGTAGAGGTTTTAAAATGTTTAGATCATGATCAAA
Organism: Agave tequilana; assembly: GCA_038442645.1. Classification (NCBI taxonomy): domain Eukaryota; kingdom Viridiplantae; phylum Streptophyta; class Magnoliopsida; order Asparagales; family Asparagaceae; genus Agave; species Agave tequilana. The sequence continues at coordinate 15,342 of JAVJIF010006987.1, read as the reverse complement.
TGGCCGGATTAAGAATTTTTATGTCTAAAGACATAGATCTAACCAACTTACTTTGTCCATTTTGCGTTGCTTGATGGATAAGCAAAGAGTATTTAAAGCACTTTTTTTTTTAGTTATTCTATATAATGTAGATCAATTTCAACGGAGTGGATTTGTATTTAATTGTCGGATGTTGGTATTTTAACTGAGAAGAATTTATGCTTGAATCTTTCCGGAATGACACAAGTCTATCTATCTCTATACATATATATGTATCCGCGGCAGTTTGGCCTACTGTTAAGTCACTTGACTTAAAAATCATGTGACTTCAGCTTGAATCCGGCTGTCAATGAATATTTGGCCCACACGTTGTGGCGCGTGAGTTGCCCAGTTGCGTGGTGGGAAACTTCCCTAGGTAGGGGGCATCCGCAGGATTAGTCCGGTGGGAGAACCCCCTTTGTAGCCATGTTTTTTCCCGCCTCCATGCGGGGGTATAAAGCCAGTCTCGAATGAGGGCCAATTTGGATACCTTGGTGGTTTCCCAATACACACACACTTGTGTCTTTCTAAAAGGATTTGAGGCTGAATTCTTCCCTCTCAAATTTAACTCTCCAATATTCGAATACAAGATCCACTCTGTTGAAGTTGATCTATATTATTTCAAGTATCTATAAATTAAAAATCAAGTGTTTTAAATACTTTTCCCGTCATCAAGCGGCGCAAAATGGACGGCCGAAAATAGTGAGTTGGTTAGATTTATGTCTTTAGACATACAAATTCTCGATCCGGCCACTTGATTATGATCTAAACATTTAAAACCCCTTACAAACTAATTTTTGTTAGGTTTCAAATGTTCTCCACTGTTAAACTAACCAACTCACTATTTAGGCCGTCCGTTTTTTCCCTACTTGATGCATGGGAAAAAAGGTATTTAAAATATTTGATTTTTGGTTTATAGATACTTGAAATAATATTATTCAACTTCAATGGAATGGATATTGTACTCGGATGACGGATGTTTTGAAGGTTCACCTAGAGGGGGGTGAATAGGTGATGGCTAATCTAATGGTCACTTAATGCCAAATAATGCGAATAATGCGGAAGCTAAAAACAAATATGACCTAATTAAACTTCTTACACTAAACACCACGTATAACCAAAGAGTGTTGTCGAATTCCCCGTGAAGGGCTCTGGACAAGCTCCTCTAGATTCCCCTTGAATGGGTTGAGGTGCCGCGTTGGCTCTCTTGGTTGAATACAAGTGTTAGCAAATAAACCCAAGCAAGTATATCAATTTAAGCACACAAGTATATCATGCATATAAGGATAGACAATAATTGAATGCAAGATATAAACAAGGGGGGAGAGAGAGAAAAGGCAATCGCAAACACAAGGGTATGTTTCGAGGTTCGAGCACACTTGCTCTACATCCCCGCCTTCGACACACGAAGGATTTTCACTATGCAAGATCCCAATGGATCTCTCCTCGGTGCCGTAACACCTACAAGCCCTCGGACTCCCTAGTCCAGTACACACGCAAGCCCCACAAGCTTGCCGAGGCCGCACCTCAAACAACAAGTTCGCACCCGAACTCGAAACACCGCGGACACACACGTCCGTCTCCTCAAAGTAACAAAGTAGAACTTTGGTGATCACAGCTCTTGATCACCTAAAATCCTCTCACAATAACACTCCCTATAGAATGAATAATCAATGGATGCTCAAGTGTTTGTGTGAGAAAAGTAAGGAAGAGAATGGTAGAGGAAAACTCAATGAATCACTTTAAACACTCTTGAATAAAATCTTCCCTTTAGATAGGAAATATTTGCTCTCTATTTTGTGGAGAAAAACTTCTGAAAAGGGTGGGAAAAACTGGCTCTAAAACAATCTCCAAATCTTAAAGAAAACAGCCCCCAAATGACCCTTTATATAGAGTCTGGAAAACTAGCCGTTGGGGCTCTGTCAGAGCTGCCGGTCGACCCGCCCGGTCGACCGCCAACGGTCAGAAATCCGACCGTTGGAGCTACAGTCGACCGCCCGGGTCGACCGAGCCACTGGAGCAGAGAGTCGAACTCTCTGTCGGTCGACCCGTACGGTCGGCCGAAATTTCCAGAGAGCAGAGCTCTCTGGAGCGGTCGACCGGCACGGTCGCCGTCCTCCAGTGCACAAAGGCGTGCACATCTGTGCACGTCGGTCGACCGAGCCGGTCGACCGACTTCAGGATTAGTCGACTATAATGGAAGCAAGTGGACTTATCTGAAGCCTGAAACAGTTAACTAGGATTTAAAACTTGGTCTTTTGGCTTAAATAAAATCCCATAAAATACTTAAAAAATCTACAAAAATAGTTTAACCAATATACTTTGATAATCAAACATGCTTGCACAAAATCAAGGCATGTTATAAAAGATTGACTATTTTTGTAATAGGAAATATTGGCTAAATGAAAACTTGTATTTTCCAAAAACTTATTTTTCCAAAACTTTGTCTTTCCAAAACATCTTCAAATACAAAAACAAGATATCATAACTCATTTTAAGGCATAGTGTGTATGGATATGATCCACTACACAATCAAGATGAAATATCTATGTTTTTGACATTAAGCTCTAAACTTGGTTTTGGTTAAAAGATAAGTATATGAGAAACACCAAAAACCAAACTTGTATTTTTCTAAAATGAAAAATCTTTTCTAAACTAAAAAATTCTTTTATGAAAAGACAATAAAATCAAGAGTGTGTGTGTGATATGTACTTGAGCAATCCACCACTATTCTATCCTTTACATTTATCTAAAACAAAAACAAAATCTTATACCTAGACACAAGTCTTCATTTTCTTGAAGTCTTCACTTGAAGGCTTCTCATCTTCTTGACTTGGTCCAAGTTTGATCCAAAAGCTCATTGGATCACACTGTGCTAGCTCCAAATCTTGACTTTAAATCCTTTGTTGAGCTATGCACCTACTAAGATCTTGATAATGAATCTGTCACTAATTAAGCACAAGATCATTAGTAAACATAACTTCATGAGTTGATCATCATCAAAACTAGAGTGATGGGCCTTTGGGCCAACATGTTTGTATTTGAGTGGGAAGGATTCTAGCTCGAATCCTTCCGGAACTACATATGTATGAATGTGTAATATATGTGTGTATGTAGAGAGAGAGAGACTTGTGTCTTTCCAAAAGGATTTGAGGCCGAATCTTCCCAGTCAAATATCAATATCCGACATTCGAATACAAGGTCCACTCCGTTGAAGTTGATCTATATTATTTCAAGTATCTATAAACCAAAAATCAAGTGTTTTGAATACTTTTTGTCCATGCATCATGTAGGGAAAAAACGGACGGCCTAAATAGTGAGTTGGTTAGTTTAACGGTGTAGAACATTTGAAACCTAACAAAATTGGTTTGTATGGGTTTTTAAATGTTTAGATCACAATCAAATGACCGGATCAAGAATTTATATGTCTAAAGATATAGATCTAAGCAACTCACTACTTTCGGCCGTCCATTTCGCGCCGCTTGATGGATGGGCAAAAAATATTCAAAACACTTCATTTTGATTTATAGATACTTGAAATAATATAGATCAACTTCAACGGAGTAGATCTTGTATTTGAGTTGGAAGGATTCGGGCTCAAATCCTTTTGGAAGGACACAAGTCTCTCTCTATATATGTATGTGCGTGTGTGTATTAGTTGTCAGCTGAGAGAGCTCTCAGCCGGCGGTGACGTGGCGTAATATGTGCCACAGAGCTGGGTAAGCTTCATAAAGATCTTACTTTTGAAAATAATTAAAATTACTAAAAAACCCTGATATTCAAAAATAACAATTTTTTCTTTGGATGAGGTTTATATTATTTATTATTATTTTTTCCCTCTCATTATTCTCTCTCTGTCTCTCGCGCACGTTCAAATCTGAATTTCAATTTCGCAGACAGCCTCGATTTTCGAAAAGCGTGATCAGATCTTGATTTGGATTTCGCAGACCTAGATTTCATCTATTAGATCTTCATCGATCTCTCCATCTCAATCTTTTATCTCCATGTATCTGATCTCTCTCGACCTGTCCTTTTTGATGAGAAGCCCCAATCATAATTCATCTTCTGCCACCCCTTCTCGCCTCTAGCCTCGCCCACTGTCTCCCCACTGAATATGAATCAGGTATCATCAAGTTCAACTTCATCAACGAAAAAAAGTAATGCAGCAAGAAGGAGAACTTTGGATGCTGAAACAGAGGTTAAGTTCTTTCAGATTTCTTTATTATTTATGTCATTATTGGTCGCAATTGTCACCGAAAAATTATTATGTTTATATTGAGAGTGCGACCTGATAGATGGAATCCGCGTCTATCAGGTCACAGTCCTTGTTAACAAACTTTTTAATCACGGTCCTAAAGTAATTTGAATATTCGTTTATTACTTTCTTTATACCTAGTTATTATTGAAAGTACACCTAGAGGAGTGATGAATTGGTGTAGCACTAATCTAAGACAAAAGATGCGAAATTAAAAACTAATTGCTAACACACTAAGAGCCTGTTTGGTTAAGGGTGAAAGTGAGGAAGTGAGGAATTGGTAATAATTCCCTTTGGAACTTGAGAATTGGTTAGTAAGTTTTCGGTGTTTAGATACTGTTGGGAAGTGTGGTTTGAAAAATGTTCTGTCTTTTCCGATGTTTGGATGGTAATGTGAAAGTGAAAGTGGAAAAGTTGACCACAAAGTTGACCGTAAAATAATATTAAAATAAAAATTAATTAAGAAAATTAAAAAATGGACTATAATTAGAATGCAAGTGAGATTTACATGATCAAAAAATTAACTATTTTGTGTTACAACTTATTACAAATGAGATTTACATGACTACAAAATTAACTGTAACACTTTGAAAGTGAGGAAATGATTGTGTAAATGAGAAAAGAGAAAAGGAAAAGGAGTTTTCTTATTTTCCTTTTCTGGTGTTTGGATAGATAGGGAACTGAGCAATTATACTTCCCTATTTCCTTACTTCCGTCCACTTCCTTGCAACCAAACAGCCCCTAAGTGTATAACCAAGAGTGAGTCCGAATTTTCCGTGAAGGGCTCTGTAACTACTCTTCACGATTCCTCTGAATTATGAGTTGAGATGCTTTAATAGCTCTCTTGGTTGAACACAAGTATGGGCACACAAACAATATCTAGCATATGAATATAAGCAAGTAAAGCAATGCAAGATATATGAGAGTAGAGAGTTGAGAGATAGAAGATCAAACACAAACACTAGGATATGTTTCGAGGTTCAAGTCACTACTCTACGTCCCTACCTTCACACAGAAGGATTTCAACTATCCACTATTGGATCTTCCACAAAGGACTTCCACCGAGGAATTATAACTTATAACCTTGGAGTACATAACTCCAACTCTCTCATAAACACAATCACCTCTATACAAAAGGGAAGGAATAAAGCCAAACATAAAGCAAAGAAAGATTACAACTTGGTGATCCAAATGATCACAAACAACTCTTGGTGATCTTGAAAGATCACAAACAATTTTTCTCACAATACAAAGATCCTGAAGATAGATTTGAGATGATAGCTCAAGTATGTGAGAAGATAAAGTATTTGGAAAAGAAATCTCAAAGCAAAATATACTTGGGAAAACTCTAGATAGATTTGAAAAATAAAGAACAAATCAAATTTCTTAAAGGCTTATTTTTCTTTAGATTTCCAAAACTTTAAAAGATAAATAAAGATTTGGTTTTGAAGCACAAAAACTCTTTTGAAACTTGTTACAGAAACTCAAAAGAAGATGGAAAAAATTGCTGGAAAAAAACCTTACAAAAATCTAGCAAAAAACAACCCTTATATAGGCCCAGGAAAAATAGAGCCGTTGGGGTCAAAACAGTCCAGAATGGGCTGCCGGTCGACCAGCCAATGGTGAAAGTTTTGACCGTTTGAGCCGTCGGTCGATCGCCCCCAAGGAAAAACTGCCTATTGGTCGACCGCCCGGTCGGCCGTGCCAAACAGACACCTCTGGTCTCTCAGTCGGTCGATCGTGTAGTCGACCGGCTATATAGGCAAGGCCTATGTGCACATTTTGTGCACATCGGTCGACCGAGCTCTGGCAGGATTTATATGTTTGAAAAGTTGGCTTTTAAAATACCTATAAAATCCCATAAAACTTCATAAAATCCACAAAAATAAGTTCATGAAAATATTTGAAGAACAAATATGTGTGATCGAAAATCATCATATATTACAAACTATGTGAACTATTTTTGACGCATGAAAATTTAGTCTTAAACCGAAAACTTTATTTTTCAAAAATCAAACTTTGAAATGAAAAACTGATTTTCCCAAAATTTGTACAAATACAAAAACAAGATATTAAATCACATTTGAAGCATAGTATGTATGGATAAAATCCAACACACATGGTAAATGATATATCTATGTCTTTGACATTAAATCCAAAATAATTTTTGATATAAACAAAACTTTAAACCATGAATTCGAATCATCAACATAAGTTTCTAAACATTATGAACCAAACAATGTATATGGATGAAATCCAATATACACATAAATCATGTAAACTACTTTTGATGAAATCTATTTATGAAACGATATATATATTCTTGAAAATCCAACACAGTTAACCAAAACGAAAACTTTTGAACTGGTGTGTGTGTGTGTGTATTTGTATACTTGAGCATATCAGAACTAAACTATCCTTACACAAGATCTAAACTAAAGCAAACAAACCTAGACCAAAGTCTTCTCGTCGGTCTTCATCTCCAAGATGACTTGATCCAAACACAATCCATAGAGCTTGACTCTATCTCGAGTATTTGATGCGATCTTGATACGCGAGCTCTTGAATCTACACGTGTTAGTTCCAAAACTTGACTTTGAATTCTTTGTTGAAGCTAAACACCTATTAAGATCTTGATCAATATCTGAAACTTATTAAACATAAGATCATTAGTAACTTAACTTCATAAGTTAGTCATCATTAAAACTAAGGTGAAAAACTTTTGGGCTAACAATCTCCCCCTTTTTTATGATGACAAAACTTATGAGGTTATATATGTATTGATAAAGATAAGCTTCATAGAAGCTCCTCCTTAACTCATGCAAAACAAAAAGATATAAAATGTAGCTCAACTACCAATAAACAGTAATAAAAAAATATGCAATAAAAATCATAAAACAATAAACATATGCACATGAATTTGCATAAAACGTATATATGCATAAACACAAATAAACATGCATATATAAACACTACATTTCTCTCCCCTTTTTTTGTCACTCATTAACAAAGGGTGAAGAAAAACAAACATATTTTTGTTTTATTTGCTATGCATGAGTTAAAACATATTTTTGAAAGAAACCAATTTAAAGAGACACAATCTTTTTACTTTTTACCATTGAAAGTGAAACTTTCTTATTACCAATTGATACCAATAGAAAGAAATGATACCAATTGAAAGTAAATTTTAAATCAAAAATCTTTAAGTAAACACTAAAATTATTTTGCAATATAGATACCAATTTGAGAATAATACCAACTGAAGGTTATTGATACCAATATTGAAAATGTTAGCATTTTTCAAAACAAAATATTTTTCTTCATAAAGAGTGGGAGTAAAATATCAATTGAAAATAAATACAATTGAAAGATAAATAAAATTTTTTCTCCCCCTTTATCAAATACTAATAAAACTAATGCATGAACTTGTAAAGATACCAATTATCATTAAGAACTAAATCAAGATTAGCATGAAATCAATTTATGGTAAAAATGTATGGACATTGTAAAATAAGCATAATCAAAATCATATATATGTATGTATGATCAGAGCAATATAATATCAATTTAGATATGATGCATACATATATAGAAAAGCATGAGTATACAAAAATCAATTTTCATTAAAAATCATGTATGACTCATAGCATTCACCCTTTCATTCACATGTTAAAAAGATGTTCAATAAGGGTATACAAGGCATGGTCGCCCAACCGCCCTTGGAAGGTAGGGGTTTTCAAAAATATAATTTGAAAATCTTTGAAAACTCTACCAATTGAAGAATAAATACTATTTTAAATTTAATTTTGAAAACTAGTACTAAATCCTTCAAGTAAGGAATAAAATATGTGTATATCCATGAAAACATGCTAACTATACAAAAATTGACATTCAAAGTCTATAAAGCACATATGAATTCATGAAACTAAAATCATGAGTAAACAAAAATTATAGAGTGCACAAAAATCATGTAATGAACATAATCATGGAGATAAGGCGATGAAGCTCAATCGAAATAAATAAATTTCTTTTTCATCAAAATCACATAAATTTTGAAAACTAAACTTCAAGATATATATGTATGTTTTATCAAAATTAAAGCATACATATTTATCCTAAACATAAATGACTCCACAAAAATATATTGCATGAAGGCAAGTAACCCAAGGATAGAACATGTATATCATATAGTTTTAAACAAAATTTACATGTACATGAAGCTAAACATAAAAACATGTACAAAATAAAGAATATAAGTGTAAATGTAAGAATCATCAAAACTAGGTCATACAAAAATATGTAATGAGTACACAAGAGCAATGAAGCACCCTAACATAATAATCAAATGTAGTTCACTACTTGTACAAGTATAAACACATGTTTTAATGGAAGTTACATTTAAATATATAATCAAAACAAGAAGCACAAAATATCAAACATGATTGAAAAATAAATATAATCATTAGTGTAAATGCAAGTGCTATTATAATAAGGATATGCATACATAGTTAAACAATAGTGAGAATATAAAATATGAATTCATAAATATTGGTGTATCTCAAATACTATCTATGTATCACAAGTCTAATAGATATTACATTTAAGCCTAATGAATATGAAAACCAAGACATGCTAAAAAACATCAATAAAAGTATATAAACATAAATAAAGAGTTAGAGATAGTTACCAAACCGAATGAACTAATCTCTAGGTCTCCAAATCATGGTGGTTCTTCCACCTAAACTCCCTTGAAAGTGATGCATCCAAAAATTGTGTTCATTTAGCTTGAAATGCATCCACCATCAAGGCACCAATGCTCTCACGTCAAGTCAGAGCCCACACCTACATCAAATACAATAGGGGTGGATCTTGGTACCCACACTTTCTTGGGTTCATGGGGGTTAATTCCTTTCCTAACCCAACATGTTTACATGCAAAATTTAAAGCATTAATTCTATCATAACAAAATTTTGCAAGGTAGCCCGCGCGACCACAATGTGTACAAGTGTACACATTAGCAGACATGATGTCATGTGTGTGAGCATGATGAGCACATGTATACTGTGGAGGGTGTGCATGAATATGTGGAGTGTGTTTCTTTCGAACATAGTTTCCATCGTGTGTGGCTCATGGCACATTGGCTCAAAGTGGAGCCCCAACAATCAACACTCTTCTTCAAAATACAAATATCATTTTCAATAATAGAAGATTATATGGTGCATGCATTAGAAACACAAGAAGATGAAGCTCTAGCAGCATGACAAACATGAGAATCAGAAGCATTTTTCAAAGAAATTTTTTCTAAAAAAATGTATTCTAATTCTTTAGAAATTAAAACAATTTTGTTTTTCAAATAATCATTCTCTTTTAAAACAAAATCAAGTTTTGAAGATAAAAACCTCATTTTTCTTCAAAACTTGATCAAACTCATTTTCATTTTTCAAAATCTCATTTTCTTTTAAAATAAGATCAAGTTGGGTTTCAAAGAATCTCTTTTACTGAAAACCTCAACTTTCTCTTTTAAAACCAAATCAAGTTTTGAAAACAAATTTTCATTTTCTTTTTTCAAATCCAAACTCTTCTTTTTCAAAGTTAATATTTGGAAAGCAAATTTTCACAAAACAAAAGCTCTTCATTTAAAGCGTATGCATCCATGGCATTATCATCAATGGAAGAGCTAGCACAATCATCTAGGTGAGTGTCCGAAGTTTTTAAAGGAAGTCATTCCCTTGGACCATGAAGCAAGGTTGGTCGGACTCATCTCCACCAGATTCTTTCTCCAAGATTTGTCATTTGTTCCCTGGGAGAAGTCAATGTGTTCCATACCGCAAAAGCGGAATCAAAATGAGAAATCAAAGAAAGATAATCTTTGCTAAGTGATTGCCTATGTGCAATCAAAGCTTATTCATTAGCCTCAATGTACTTGTCATTACCAAAATAGGATTTTTTGGTAGTGGCAAGATAAACATACAAACCTGGGGTTTTTAAATATGAACTCATTTTAAATTTTCACATATCTATGTTAGAATCATTAAACATAGGTGGAGCAAGATAATCTATGAGTGTAAACTAATATGTGTGCAAAGCAAATCTAGATTAGCAATAAGAATCACACTCTTAGGTGGTTAAACTGAATATCAGGAGCGCTATCTCTAATGCCAATTGAAAGTACACCTAGAAGGGGGTGAATAGGTGTAGTGCTAATCTAAGACAAATGATGTAGAATTAAAAACTAATTGCTAACACACTAAGTGTATAACCAAGAGTGAGTCCGAATTCCACGTTAAGGGTTATGGAACTTCTCACGATTCCTCTAAATTATGAGTTGAGGTGCTTTTACAGCTCTCTTGATTGAACACAAATGTGAGCACACAAACAATATCTAGCATATGAATATAAGCAAGTAAAGCAATGCAAGATATAATAGAGTAGAGAGTTGAGAGATAAATGATCAAACACAAACACCAGGATATATTTCGAGGTTCGAGCCACTGCTCTACGTCACCGCCTTTACACAGAAGGATTTCAACTATCCACTATTGGATCTGTAAATCACCTAGAGGGGGTGAATAGGTGATAGTGCTAATCTAAAAACAAAATGCGGGAGAATGCGGAAGCTAAAACAAATATGCAACACACTTAATACAACAAACGAGTGTAGCCGAATTCCCAGTGAAGGGCTCTGGACTAACTCCTCTTGATTCCCCTAGATAAGGGTTAAGGTGCTATATGAAGCTCTCGTGGTTAAGTATAAGTGAGGCACACACAAGCAAACCAAGCATATAAATGAAATAGCAATGTGAATCAATGCAAATGCAAGCAAGTATGATATGTATGTATGATGCTATGCACAAACACAAATAAAGGAGAGAGAGTTTAGAGGCAATGGATCAAACGCAAACACAAAGATATGTTTCGAGGTTCGAGCTCCTAGCTCTACGTCCGCCGCCTTCACCAAGAAGGATTTCCAATCCATTAGGAGTACTGAACTCCTCTCTCAACCTTACAAATGCCACCGAGGCAATACAAATACAATCCACCTCTACCGAAGAGGGATAGGCCCGTAGCCAAACAACCCAAACTCCACCTCTCACTAGAGGGAGCAAACCACAATCTCAACCTCTACTAAAGAGGGAGCAAACACCAACCCAAATCAACCTCACCAAGAGGGATACAAGAAATCAAGGGGTTTACAACAAGTGGTATATCTCAACCACAAACCACTTTCCTTTTTCCACAAAACAATGATCCTAATAGAATAGGATAGAAGATATAGCTCAAGTATAGAAAAACTAGAGTTTGAAAAACAAAAACTGAAAGAAAAATACTTGGGAAAACTCTTGGTAAAAGATAGAAATGAAGAACAAAGTAAATCTCCAAAATTTCTATTTTCTTTGATTTTTCCAAAAACTCTAAAACAAAAAAAAGATTGATCTTTTGAAGCTCTAAAACCTTTGAAAACTTGTTTTAGAAAGCAAGAAAGGAGAAAAATTTTAGCTCTTCAAATCTTAGCCAAAATCCCAAAGAAATGGGGTTTATATAGGCCAAACCCTAAAACTAGCCGTTAGCTGATTTTTCAGCCAGCACGGCTGGCGGTCGACCGCCAACGTTCATAAATGACCGTTAGGGCATCCCGGTCGACCGCCCGGTCGACCGCAATTTTACAGAGAGCAAAGCTCTCTGTCCGGTCGATGTTGGCCCAAGAGGTTACACTCTCCAATTGTTTTGTGTTTTGATGATGACAAACCAAATTAGTGCTATTTGGTACTAACAATTTGCTAAGATGAGTTTCAGGTCTTGTACCATGTTTAGAGACCATTCGCTTAGCTATTGCAAGAACTTCTAAGTTCCATAAAGCAGGAAGGCAATTTGCTCATCAAGAAGGATCATAGAAGAGAAGGCACTACAAGGCATTGGATGGCTCAAAGACGTGAAGATTGCTCAGAGGTCCTTAGGTTTTGTATTTTTAGTTTTATAGCTTGTTAAAGAATAGAGATTAGGTTTGAAGCTCAATCACACACGTTTTTTGCGCATATACTATTTCTTAGTTTATTTCCTATAAAATATACAAAAATATTTTAGTACAAAATCTTTCTTCTACAAATTTCTTTTTATGTTACATACTGAATTCCTGTTTAAATAGTTTTGTTAAAAATATTTTCTTCTCAAAATTCTGTCTTTATTTCGTTTTCTGACCTGATCCGGTCGACCGGCAGTCTACCGACATCGACCGAGTCTGTGTCAGGCTGGTCCCGGTCGACCGGACCAGTCGACCGAGGTCCTGGCAGAATGCACGTATCCGTGTGCATGTCTGTCGGTCGACCGGGGCAGTCGACCGATATTTATTTTTGAGTCACAGTTTGTATCAGTCGACCCGGGTCGGTCGACCGATAACCTGTAACGGTCGGAATTTTGTACTACCGGTCGACCGGCCCGGTCGACCGATGTAGCCGTTTGAACAGTAACGGGCAGATTTTAAGAGCTGTTTATTTTTGTCTTTTGTGTTTAAAATTCGTTTTAGGATATATTTTGATCTAATTAACCTCCTAAACATCAGTAAATATGTTTTATCCATAAACCCTAGCCCTCTCCTATAAATAGGGGTGTTTGGGAGAGATTGGTTACAACAACAATTATTGCTAAAAATTCAAAAGTTTAAGGCTTTCAAAGTTCTTGGTTTTTGAGCTAAATTCTCTCATTTCTGAAGGGTTTTCAAAAAGTTTTTCTCTGATTTCAATTTCTTTTCCTTACACACAAAAGAGCTTCATTCCTACTCAATATTCTCTAAGGACCTTTGTAAGGGAAGAGATATTTGAAAGAGAGAGTTTGTGGTCTTTTGACTACCAAGGAATTACTTGTACTGAGATTGTGGAGTTGGGTACTCCATTGTAATTGAGATCTTTTGTGATAGTGGAAGTAGCTAGAATCCTTTGGGGAAGGCGGGGAGTAGAGCTGGGTGCTCGAACCTCGATAACATATCCTTGTGTTTGCGATTGGTTTACTTCTTGCATTCCTTACTCTACTTTGCTTGCACTTATTACTTGCTCATCATTTTTATTGTCATACTTGCTTGCATTCATCTTGTGACTCTTGCTTGGTGATTGTTGTAGCTTTAATTTTTAAATTGCCCTTTGATTAGCATCATCACCTATTCACCCCCCCCTCTAGGTGATTTTCAATTGGTATCAGAGCTTGGACTCTAGGTTTGGCTTAACATCCATAGAGAGATCCTTAAAATATTGCTAATCAACATTTTCATTCATCTATTCATCACTAGTAAACATGGCCGATAACATCAAAACCCCTCCTAAATTTATGGACTTAATTTCCCAATTTGGAAGGTTAGGATGACTATATTTTTGCAATCTCTGGGTAGCTTAGTGGCCAAGTCCTTGACTAAACCCTATGTAGCACCCGATTGTGATGAGAGCACTTGGACCGACTTCAACTTTAGAGAATATGAGGCTAACTCCAAAGCCCAAAACTCCCTATTAACCGCCTTGAATGAGGATGACCTTACACGGGTAATTCATTGCCAATCCGCCTATGAGATTTGGCAACACTTTTTGGTCACACATGAAGGGACTTCACAAGTCAAGAGAGCTAAGATAGATCTCTTGAGGTCTCAATATGAATCATTTAAAATGCTAGATGATGAATCCATTGATTGTATGATTACTCGTTTCACTAAAATTACAAATGGTCTTTCTTCATTAGGTGACGTCATCTCCAACGATCAAAGGTGCGCAAAGTGATACGGGCTCTTCCTTCTTCATGGAGATCAAGGCCACCACCTTAAAGGAGTTGAACGACAAGGACGAGATGGACATCACTAGTCTCATTGGGAACCTAAAGACCCATGAGATGGAGAAGAAGCAAGAGAAGAAGCCTACTTCAAAGAAGAAATCCATAGCCTTCAAGACTTCATCCACCAATGATGACGATGATGAAGACGAAGAAGAAGATGAGGAGCTAACTCTACTTGTGCGGAATGTCAAGAGGTTGTACCGAAAGAACAAGTTCAACTTCCGGAGAAGATTCGAAGGCAAAGAGGAGCGGAAGATCATTTTGCTATAATTGCCGCAAACCCGGACATATCAATGGCAGATTGTCCGGAGTTCAAGAAGAAGATGACTTCCTCCTTCAAGCCAAAGAAACCGGGAGAAGAAAGCCTACAAAGCAACATGGGATTCGGAAAGCGAGTCCGAAGAGGAGGTGGATCAAGCTAATATGTGTTCATGGCAACACACCTAAGGTAACCCCTCAATCCCTTGATGATGAAGATGATGAACTAAGTAAGGAAGTTCTAGTTCATGCCTTTGTAGAACTTTCTGAAACTTATGATAATAAGAAACTTGAATGCTTAAAATTACAAAAAGAAGTTGCTTTTCTTAAGAATCAACTTGCCATTGTTTCTAAGAAAAAGATGATATTTCTTCTAATTTCATTTCCATGCAAAAAGAATTTTGTGCCTACAAGAGTACTTGTAAGGCAAAATCTCCTATTATTGATGAAAAAGAAATTTCTTCTTTTAAATCAAAAATGAATGATTTTGAAAAAGTTTTAAAAGATTGTGCCTTTAATACTAAGAAACTTGAAGAAAAATTTTCTAAAAAGCACACATCTCATGCTAAGATTCCTCATGCTCACACTACACACCTAACACGTCTCATGTTTATGCTCACAATGCCCATGCTCACAAATCACACACTCATTATGCTTTTAAATATGGTAGAGTGTATAGATGCACATATTGTGGCAAAAATGGACATTTAGCTAAGTTTTACTATGATCAACTAAATAGAACAAATAATCTTGTTTGGGTTCATGACACTAACCCTAGAGGACCCAAGAAAATGTGGGTACCAAAATCAAGTCTTAAATTGTTTGATGTAGGTACACACCAAAGCTCCAAGACGTAGGGAGCGGTGGTACCTTGATAGTGGTTGTCAAGACACATGACATGGGACATCAACAACTTCACAACCCTATCAAGGTACATGGAAGGTGGCACCGTCAC
This sequence comes from Agave tequilana, assembly GCA_038442645.1. Classification (NCBI taxonomy): domain Eukaryota; kingdom Viridiplantae; phylum Streptophyta; class Magnoliopsida; order Asparagales; family Asparagaceae; genus Agave; species Agave tequilana. Next base: position 49 of record JAVJIF010006987.1, on the reverse strand, counting down.
CTTCGGGGATGACTCCAAAGGAACTATCATCGGTATAGGTAACATTCAA
>JAVJIF010006986.1:0-64218 GCA_038442645.1 Agave tequilana | reverse complement strand
CTATCCAAAAATTCACAAAATTATAAATATTATAAAATGACTTTTAATGAAATCGGTTTTCAGAAATTCTATCTCATTTTCAAAATAAAAATCTTAGAATGTACTGGGCGCGGTGTCTACACGGGTAGGCTGAATTTTTGATAAAGTCTGAAAATCCCAGAAAATGCCCGAAGGATGAAAACATAATTCTAAGATAAAATGTAAAAGCGGAATCCAGAAATTTGATTCCAATTGTAAATTAAAATTCTTGGAATCAACCAGTGATACTGGCCGACACCGGTTTTGAAGATTTACATTTTAATTCCGAAAAAATTCCAGAAAATCATGAAAAATCTAGAATATTAGAAAAATAATATTTGAAACTAAAATCAGTCAAATCTGAATACCAAACAGGTCAAATCATACAGTACTACTACATGAGTAAGGATAGTAGAAAATAAAATATAATAATAATAGAAGAAAATATGCTCAAAAATCAGGATACGTAACTGTGCACGTATTCTGGGAGTGGGGTGTTACAATCTATCCACCTTACAAAAATTTCGTCCTCGAAATTTCAGGAAGGGGAAGATGACGGTAGAGAGAATAGGAAGAAGGTTTTACCAACTAAGTTGTAAATAGATGGGGGTAACGCTCACGAATAACGTCCTCTCGTTCCCATGTAGCCTCTCCTGGTGCATGCCTATTCCAAGAAACTAATACCAATGGTATGGCCTTATTCTTCAGAGTCTTAACACTCTCGTCCAGGATGGCCATCGGCTGCTCTTCGTAAGACAAATCAGGCTGTAGTTCCAATTCAGAGGATCCAGAATGTGACTCTCATCCTTGACATACCTCCTCAACTGTGATACGTGGAATACGTTGTGTACTCCGTCCAAAGATGGCGGTAGTGCCAATCGGTAAGCCACATCTCCCACACGATCCAAAATTTCGAATGGGCCGATGTACCTCGGACTGAGCTTTCCACGTGTACCGAAACGGATACCCCTTTGGTGGGTGATATCTTCAAAACACATGGTCACCTGTTCTGAATTCCAATGGTCTCCTACTTGTGTCTGCCCAACTCTTTTGTCGGCTCTGTGCTGCCCGGAGGTGATCTCTGATAATTCGGACTTTATCCGTTGTCTGAACTAGTATATCTGGTCCCATAAGTCTCCTTTCGCCGACTTCGTCCCAACATATCGGCGACCTGCACTTTCTGCCATACAACGCCTCAAATGGTGCCATTCTGATACTAGCCTGATAGCTGTTATTATAAGAGAACTCCACCAAATGAATATGGTCCTCCCATGACACTTTAAATTCTATCATGCAGGCTCGCAACATGTCTTCAAGAATTTGAATGGTCCGTTCCGATTGTCCGTCTGTCTGGGGGTGATATGAAGTACTGAATTCCAGACGAGTTCCTAAACTTTCTTGGAGACTTTCCCAGAAATGTGATCGGAATCTTGTGTCCCTATCTGACACGATGCTAACTGGAACTCCATGTAGACGAACAATTTCTCTTATGTACTTGTCTGCCAGAACTTCTGTTGACTGACCTACTCTAAGGTAGAAAGTGAGCTGCTTTTGTGAGGCGGTCAACGATCACCCATACTGCATTATTACCCTTTGAACTTCGGGGTAGAGCTGTAACAAAATCCATGGTGATATGCTCCCATTTCCATTCTGGTATTGGTAACGGTTGTAGGAGTCAGCTGTTCTCTGGTGTTCTGCCTTTATTTGCTGACAAACTAAGCACTTGGCCACATACTGGGCTATCTCCCTCTTCATGGCATTCCACCAAAACTTCTGCTTCAAGTCCTGATACATTTTAGTTCCTCCTGGATGTATAGAATAAGCTGAACTATGTGCCTCTGCCAAAATTTTCTGTCGAACTTCTCCTTGGGGAACACAAATTCGGTTACCAAAATATAGTGCATCGTCCGAGTGAATGCGGATATCCGTTCTCAATCCAGCCTCTAATTGAGCTCTGTACTTCTGTAATCTGGGGTCTTCCCTTTGAGCTTCTTTAATCTCATCCATCAGGGTTGACTGGATCTGAAAGGTCATCAACTGTCCTGTCTTATCGACTCCTTGTACTATCATCAGGTCCAGTTTCATGATGTCCCGAATTAACTCCTTCTGATGCGTAAGTTGTACTAGCATTTTATTTTCTGGCTTCCTGCTCAATGCATCTGGTACTGTATTAACTTTGCCTGGATGATATTGTAGGTCGATATCATAATCTGCCATTAGTTCAAGCCACCGTCGCTGTCTCATGTTCAATTCTTCTGTGTGAAGACATACTTTAGGCTTTTGTGATCCGTGTAGATTAGTACTTGTCTCCCAGAAGATAATGTCTCCAGATCTTCAATGCGAATATCACTGCTGCCAATTCTAAGTCATGAGTTGGGTAATTCCGCTCATGTGGCTTCAGTTGCCTGGATGCATAAGCTATGACGTGACCATGCTGCATTAATACACATCCCAGGCCTTTCCGGATGCGTCACTGTATATAACCATCCCTCCTCTTCCTGAGGGAGTCTTCAAACTGGAGCTGTAATGAGTCTTTCCTTTAATTGCTCAAATGCTGCGGCACATTCTTTGGTCCATATATATTTTTCTCCTTTCCGGGTGAGCTTTGTTAACGGGGCTGCAATCTTAGAAAAATCTTGGACAAAGCGCCTGTAATATCCTGCTAATCCAATAAAACTCTTAATTTCTGTTACTGTCCTTGGAATTGGCCAGTCCTTTACTGCCTGAATTTTAAGGGGTCTACTGAGATTCCTTCTTCTGAAATTATGTGTCCAAGGAAGGCCACACTATTTAACCAGAAATCACATTTGCTTTGCTTAGCATGAAGTTGTTCCTGTTGGAGAGTCTGTAACACTATCCTCAAGTGGTCTGCATGCTCTCTGTCGTTCTTCGAGTAGATCAAGATGTCATCTATAAACACTACTACAAACTGATCCAAGTACGATGAGAACACTCTGTTCATCAAATCCATGAAAACTGCAGGGGCATTGGTGACTCCGAAAGGCATAACTAGAAATTCATAATGGCCATAACGAGTCCTGAATGCTGTCTTTGAATATCTTCTTTCTTTACCCTTAGCTGGTGATATCCTGATTGCAAATCCAACTTTGAAAATACTCGGGCCCCATGAAGCTGATCAAACAGATCATCAATTCTTGGTAAAGGGTACTTATTCTTGATGGTAACTTTGTTCAATTCTCTATAGTCTATACATAACCGTTTACCACCGTCCTTTTTGTTTGCAAGAGTACTGGAGCTCCCCATGGTGAAGCACTTGGTCTAATTAATCCCTTATCCAAGTATTCTTGCAGCTGTTTCTTTAGAATCTCCAACTCAGTGGGTGCCATTCTGTATGGAGTTTTGGATATCGGAACTGTACCTGGAAGGGTATCGATAGAGAACTCAATTACCCTATCAGGTGGAAGTCCTGAGATCTCCTTAAATACTTCTGGAAACTCATTCCAAACTGGCACTCTCTTCTTCTGGATCTCACCAGCAGTCATCTGTGCTTTCCTTTGGCAGGTTTGCGTTCTCCTTCAAATGGAACTCAGGCTGAAGCGGTATTCTGAAAATAACTTTCTTGCTTCGGCAATCAATGACCGCATGGTATTTACTGAGCCAAGTCATGCCTAAGATTATGTCGTACCCTTTAGTATCTAGTACGAGCATATCTATGGCCAAGGTCCTGTTACAGAGTTCTACAGGGCAATCAATACAAACCTTAGTAGATACGACTACTCCATTCCCTGTACTAATCTCCCATTGGTGGTCTAAAGTTCGAACAGGTATATAATGCAAGGCAACAAAACGATCAGATATGTAACAATGAGATGCACCCGAATCAAAGAGGGCAAGAACGGGCTTCGAGTGTACCCTGATCTTACCTGTTACCACTTCTCCAGAAGTTTCGGCCTCTTCCGCTGTCAGGTTGTAAGCTCGTCCTCTTCCACGGCCTGCTGCAGCTCTAACTCCCCTCTGGACTGGGCGGATAACTTGCTGTGGGGAGGGGGAAGGGCTCTCCTAACCATTGGCCCCTGGTTCCTCTGTCCATCTGGTCCTGGAAGCGCTGGCAGTGCTTGGTTGGCTATCCCCATTCTCTTGTGGGGGCAGACTTCTACTGAATGGTCACGGGAACCACATGCCAGGCATAACCCATTTGCCCTTCGGCAATTCTGTCGGGTGTGACCTGGTTTTCTGGCAATAACTACAAAAGAAGAATGGTTGGGTTACTGGAAAGGGAGCTGGTCGGAATGGCCGTCTCATGGCTGGGACTCTCGCTGCTCTGTATGGACCTCCTCTTCCTGCTTGTGGGAATGGCCTCTTCATGGCCTGGTTCCTCATCATGTTAGTCTTCCCTTTCTCCAGTCCTCGCTCAACTTCCCGAGCTATGGTGAGGACTTGGGAATACGTTTTCAGCTGCTGGGGCATCAAGAGGATCTGAATGTCCATTCGCAAACCTGTTGGAATCTACTCGCTCGCTTCTCTTCATCAGCTACCATATATGGAGCGAAGCGGCTCAGCCTCAAAAACTCAGCGGCATATTCGTCCACAGACCGGTTCCACTGCTGAAGTCGGATGAACTGTTCTTCCATCTCTTTCTGAGCGGTGGCAGGGAAAAATCTACTATAGAAGCTTTGGGAAAACTGATCCCACGAGACAGGTTTCTCTAATCTTGCTTCCTCAGCTAGCCACCAGGTCCTGGCTACATCCTTTAGTTGAATCTTAGCGACTCCACTTGATTTTCCTTTGGAACCCGGGCTGCGTTCAACAGATCTGTGGTGTCAATCAGCCATTGCTCAGCCTCTAGTGGTCTCTCTTCTCCGGTGAATATCGCCGGTTGCAATCGCCTAAAGTCTGATACATCCCCGGCCTCTGTTCCTTAGGAGTTGCTAACTCTTGCCGAAGGAGTTCCGTCTGCTGTTGCTGATTTTCCATCATAGTTGGATAACCCTCAGTATTTCAACATTCTCCCCCGTGGGTCCATTGGATGCTTGCCCGGCATTGTTACGACTCGCCCTTCTATCCATACTTATGTTGGTAAAAAGGAGACTGGAAATTGGAAAGATGAAAGGATTTTAGGACACAAGGAAAGGAATCAAGAAGGACAAGATAACCTTGTACACTGTAGTGGCAATGGCAAATTCCATTAATTTGCTGCTTGATTGTACTATAGGTGTGAGAGCCTAGGCTCTGATACCAACCTGTAACGCCCCGATCCCACGGGTACGGGGACGTCACTGCGACGTACATACGCAGGTCAGAAATACCCTTACGTATATACGCTAAGCATCAGTACAAACAAGAATCAGAGTACGACAAAGCGTAGCGTCCTTTCATATGCCAACATAAGAAGTACAAGGTACAAGGTTATCACAGAATGTGACATATATTTACATATCGCATGCATCATATATCACAGCCAAACTCAAAAGTACGATTTACAAGATAATTACAAAGATGCTCACGAGCTGAAGAAAGGTCCCGCGAGCCAAAAGGAAAGTCTGGGATGACAGCAACCGAGACTAATCAGCCTGCTCGGAAAGGAAAGCCTGGTCCTCCACAGAAGGCTCCACCTCGATCCAAGGTTCGGAACCTGAACATACAAATTCAAGGGAGTCAGGACCTCCCAAACAAGTGATCAGGTAACAGCCGAGTGGCATAAGAGGAAAGAGCATGAGAGGTGGTGCAATATCATGAGTAATCAGCCAGCAAGTAAAAGAAGCGCAACATGTTAAAATGAAAGGGCATTATATAAGCTTAAGCTACGGCCTCATGAGACTAGTACCTCGAGGGAATAATCCAAACAAGGAAACCCTCTTCTATATACCTTTATCTCATGTTACCGTAATCCAAGCGTTACAACACCCACAATTAGCGTCTTATTATTGTTATTATTATATTATTACTTACCTTACCCTGATATCTAGCTATGTGGACTAGCGTCCCAGCACACATAGATCCATATCCCAGTAAAGCAAGGTTGTTATTGGAAACTAGCGGGGGTATCAACGAACTATGTTTACAGTGGGTCCCGTGCATACCGGGACCACGGCCCAGGATTGTTCCGCTGCTTGGTAGACGGAACCCGCCGCAAGGCAAACAGGAGGGTCTTATTGTATGCCCTTATCATGATGGTACCAGGAATGAGGGAGCCAGCACTCCCCTCGGTCGCCTGGAGGCCCACAGGTCAGACCGGAAATTTAGTTGCACAACATACCTAATACCACTGTAAACACGAACACATATTGGTAGCCGCATGTTTCCCCCGACCCAATGTAAGTTGTCCATTTTATGGTATATTAAATAATTATCAGATTTCGGGAATGAGCAGGAACATGTCAGGAGTACAGGTATATCAAGTTTGTAAATCATGAAGTCCGGTTATCATTCCGTTATAATGATAATTATAGGAGTCAGGTGTATCATGCCTTGTGTTAATAGATAGCATGATAAGAGGTGATATTCATCAAGTGACAAGTCTTGCAAATAGCGATATATAATAAATGACCCAAGGAAAATGTTCATAATCAAAGAAATAACTAACCATAACAATTAATCAAGATTATTCAGGAAAGTGGTGCGTTTTCAAGAAAGTGGTGCGTTTCAAGTGGTGCGTTTCAAGTGGTGCGTTTTCAGGAAAAGTGTTGCATTTCAAGAAAGTGGTGCATTTCAAGTGGTGCGTTTCAAGTGGTGCGTTTTCAGGAAAGTGTTGCATTTCAAGAAAGTGGTGCATTTCAAGTGGTGCGTTTCAAGTGGTGCGTTTTCAGGAAAAGTGTTGCATTTCAAGAAAGTGGTGCATTTCAAGTGGTGCGTTTCAAGTGGTGCGTTTTCAGGAAAAGTGTTGCATTTCAAGAAAGTGGTGCATTTCAAGTGGTGCGTTTCAAGTGGTGCGTTTTCAGGAAAAGTGTTGCATTTCAAGAAAGTGGTGCATTTCAAGTGGTGCGTTTCAAGTGGTGCGTTTTCAGGAAAAGTGTTGCTCTTCAAGTGGTGCGTTTCAAGTGGTGCGTTTTCAGGAAAAGTGTTGCATTTCAAGAAAGTGGTGCATTTCAAGTGGTGCGTTTCAAGTGGTGCGTTTTCAGGAAAAGTGTTGCATTTCAAGAAAGTGGTGCATTTCAAGTGGTGCGTTTCAAGTGGTGCGTTTTCAGGAAAAGTGTTGCATTTCAAGAAAGTGGTGCATTTCAAGTGGTGCGTTTCAAGTGGTGCGTTTCAGGAAAAGTGTTGCATTTCAAGAAAGTGGTGCATTTCAAGTGGTGCGTTTCAAGTGGTGCGTTTTCAGGAAAAGTGTTGCTCTTCAAGTGGTGCGTTTCAAGTGGTGCGTTTTCAGGAAAAGTGTTGCATTTCAAGAAAGTGGTGCATTTCAAGTGGTGCGTTTCAAGTGGTGCGTTTTCAGGAAAAGTGTTGCATTTCAAGAAAGTGGTGCATTTCAAGTGGTGCGTTTCAAGTGGTGCGTTTTCAGGAAAAGTGTTGCTCTTCAAGTGGTGCGTTTCAAGTGGTGCGTTTTCAGGAAAAGTGTTGCATTTCAAGAAAGTGGTGCATTTCAAGTGGTGCGTTTCAAGTGGTGCGTTTTCAGGAAAAGTGTTGCATTTCAAGAAAGTGGTGCATTTCAAGTGGTGCGTTTCAAGTGGTGCGTTTTCAGGAAAAGTGTTGCTCTTCAAGTGGTGCGTTTCAAGTGGTGCGTTTTCAGGAAAAGTGTTGCATTTCAAGAAAGTGGTGCATTTCAAGTGGTGCGTTTCAAGTGGTGCATTTTCTTAACAAATATGAAATAATATCCAAGTCTTGGCGAGTAGAATTACTCGCCTAAAATGCGTCCGACGCAGAGAAACGCGGTCCCAATCCAAAGGAGGGTACCGGTCCTCACAAGAGAAGGCAAAAGGTTGATGGTGCAAGTCCAACTCAATATGGCAAAACGAGATTTTGCAAATGGCGTTGCGGGGAATGAAGCTATAGTCCGCCGGAAAGAGGTTGACGAGGGGGTGAAGATGGTATGCTCGGTGGAGGCTACGGTGGTGCGGGTGGTGGTGGAGATGGTGATGAAGTTTTATGGAGGTGATGGGTTCTTTGGGTGTCTCTTGGTGAAAGAAGTTGAAGAAGAAGGAGTTAGTGGTTGGAAAAGGGTGGAGAATATGGAGGAGAAGAAGATGGAGGAGCTAGTGGAAAAATGGTGAAGGTAAGGGGTTGTGATGGCCGGCCAAGGGCTTGGTGGAGATGGAGCTTGCTGTTGGAGCTTGCAGGAGGCAAAAAGGATGAAGGAAAATGAAAGAGAGAGAAGGGGATGCATATATATAAAGGGAGGAAACATTATAATAATAACCCATCATCACTTCCCTCCAAAGAGTGGCGTTTGCAAGGTCCCAAGGCTGCGTTTAGGCCAAAATGGAGCCAAACGCGGGAGCTTCAAGGCTGCGTCCAGAGAAAAACGCAAGGAAGCTGCGTTTCAAAGAAAAGGACAAAGCATGGGGGATTTGACTTGAGTTGAATTAGCCCATACGCATTTAATGCAGCATGGAGAGGGTGGCTGCATTAAATGATGAACCTGGCTGGCTAAGATCGTGTTTGAGGAAGAGAGAGAAAAATATGGAAAGATAGAGAAGTGAAAAACTTGGATAAGTTCTCGGTATCTGGGAAAATACCGAAAACTCCAGAAATGACTAAAAATTGAAGTATCTCGGAATGCTATCCAAAAATTCACAAAAATTATAAATATTATAAAATGACTTTTAATGAAATCGGTTTTCAGAAATTCTATCTCATTTTCAAAATAAAAATCTTAGAATGTACTGGGCGCGGTGTCTACACCGGGTAGGCTGAATTTTGATAAAGTCTGAAAATTCCAGAAAATGCCCGAAGGATGAAAACATAATTCTAAGATAAAATGTAAAAGCGGAATCCAGAAATTTGATTCCAATTGTAAATTAAAATTCTTGGAATCAACCAGTGATACTGGCCGACACCGGTTTTGAAGATTTACATTTTAATTCCGAAAAATTCCAGAAAATCATGAAAAATCTAGATATTAGAAATAATATTTGAAACTAAAATCAGTCAAATCTGAATACCAAACAGGTCAAATCATACAGTACTACTACATGAGTAAGGATAGTAGAAAATAAAATATAATAATAATAGAAGAAAATATGCTCAAAAAATCAGGATACGTAACTGTGCACGTATTCTGGGAGTGGGGTGTTACAATCATACTCATCATCATATCATACTTGCTTGTGTTGAGCATTGATTCATTCATATCATATATTGCTTGTGTTGTACCTTGCATTTCTTATTGTCATATCTATTATATGTTTGGCTTGATTGTGTGTATTCTTATTGCTTGGATTGCTTGTGTGTGTGTGCCTAACTTATACTCATCCAACAAGAGCTTCACATAGCACCTCAACCCATTTCTAGGGGAATCAAGAGGAGTTAGTCCAGAGCCTCGCAAGGGGAATTCGGCTACACTTGTTGTATTGTATTAGTTTGTGCATAATTTGCATTAGCTTCCGCATTTAGCGCACTTAGTTTGCATTGAGTTTCTTAGATTAGCACTTACACCTATTCACCCCCCCTCTAGGTGTTTTTTCATGGATATTAGTATCAAGAACATATTTTGTTGCTTTGTTTTTGTTGGTATCAAGAGCTTTTATTGAAATTTTTATTGGTATCAAGAGCACTTATTTAAGAACATGTTTATTTTAAAATTTGGTATCAAGAGCATGTTTATTTCATTTATTTTATGCATGTTTATGCATATTCATGTTTAACATTCATTGCATATCTTTATAGTTTATTACTATGCATGAGTTAAGGGGGAGCTTCTATGAAGCTTAACTTTAATCCATGCATATATAACTCCATGAGTTTTGTCATCATCAAAAGGGGGAGATTGTTGGCCCAGAGACCTTTCATTCTAGTTTTGATGATAATTAATTCATGTAGTTATAGTTTACTAATAATCTTGTGATATTTAATTTCAGATATTTGATCAAGATATTAGTAGGTGATTAGCTTCAACAAAGGTATTTTGGAGCTTTCACATGGTGATTCAAGAGCTCGAGCATTAAAGTTCACATCTAGCACTCGATTGGAGTCAAACTCGGTGGATCACGTTTGGATCGAGTCACTTGGAGAAGGCGTTCTACAAGAAGGTTTCAGTTTGTTTAGTTTAAGATTTAGTTTAGATCCATTGTAAAGATTAGATAGTGTGATATGCTCAAGTTCACAATACACACACAAGTGTCATGTTTATTGGTTTTGATTTTCGGTTTAACCGATCTTGGTTTTTAAGTCAAAAACATAGATATACTATATTTCATGTATATTGATTCTATCCATATACTATATGCTTCAAAGTTGTTTTAATATCATGTTTTTGTATCTACATGTGTTTTGAAAAAATCGGATTTCCATTTCAAAAATCTTAGTTTTGGAAAATACATTGGTTTAAGGCAAAATTTTCAAGTCACAAAAATGGTTCAAAATGTTTGTAACATGATTTGATTTTTACTCAAACATGTTTGTATTTCAAAGATATAACATGAACTGATTTTTGTGAAATTTATATGATTTTATGGGATTTTATAAAAGATAAAAACTCAAGTTTTTAAGTCCCAAAAATTGCTGACTGGCTTACTGCCGGTCGACCAGACCGGTCGACCGTAGCAGTAGTCGGTCGACCGGTGCGGTCGACCGACATGCACAAGCGTGCACGCCAGCATTAGGCTGGTGGCCGGTCGACCGGGACGGTCAACCGTCCAGAGAGCTCTGCTCTCTAGAAATGGCCCCGGTCGATCGGGTCGGTCGATCGGACAAAGTGTCTGCTCTCTGTATCCAGCTCCGATCGACCGGGCGGTCGACCGGCCAGAGAGCCGTTGCTCTCTGGATCTGGGGACGGTCGACCGGTGGTCGACCGCTGGGCTCAACGGTCAAATTTTTGACCGTTGGCCGGTCGACCGGAAGGGCAAACTGGCCCTTTTCAGCTGTCAACAGGCAGATTTGAAATGAGGATATAAATACCTCATTTCTTGGTTGTTTTCAACAAGAATTTTTAAAAGCAAAATTTCTCATCTTCTCAAGTGTTTAATACAAGTTTTCAAAAGAGTTTTTAAGCTTAAAGATTTGATCTTTAATTTGTTTTATAAGGGTTGGAAAATTCAAAGAAAAAGAAAGTCTTTGGGATTGGTTTTGATCTTCATTTTTATATCTCTCTAGAAGTTTTTATAAGAGTTTTTTCTTTGTGATTTTGATTTTCAAACTCCTTATTTCTCACACTTGAGCTTACCATTCTATCCTATCTATAGGATCTTTATTTTAATGAGAAAATTGTTTTGTGGTTGTTAGACCACTAAGTTGTATACCTTCCATTGATTGTAATACCCCTCTAGTGAGAGGTGACTGAGTTGTTATCCCTCAAGTGTGAGGTGATTGTGGAAGTAATATTTGGCTCCCTCTAGTGAGAGGTAGAGATTGTGTTAGAATCCCTCAAGTATGAGGTGATTGATTTGTTTGTGCCTTGCCTCTAGTGAGAGGTTGTATTAGTTGAGAGAGGAGTTGTGTACTCCCGGTTGTATTTGCCCCAAATCCTCAGTGGAGGTTCCCTGTATGGGAAGTCCTGTGTGGACGAGTTAGTGGAAATCCTTCTGTGTGAAGGTGGGGACGGAAAGCTGTGTGCTCGAACCTCAAAACATATCTTGTTGTTTGCGTTTGATCCACTTTCTCTAACTCTCTCTTACATTTGCTCATTGCATCATATTGTCATATCATATACATGCTTGTGTTGTTTGTGTGTGCCCATACTTGTGTTAATCAAGAGAGCTTTACATAGCACCTCAACTCTTATTTAGAGGAATTTAGAGGAGTCAGTTCAGAGCCCTTCACGGAAATTCGGCTACACTCGTTAGTTATACTAAGTGTGTTGTATTAAGTTTTTAATTCCGCATTATTGATCATTAGATTAGCCATATACCTATTCACCCCCCCTCTAGGTGTATTTTCAGGGTATTTGTTAGGACTAGGTCAAAATCAATTCCACATATTTCAAGGACCTACGAGCGAGCCTTCTCCATCAAACTTCAATTCGAAGGGTTGGAATTGTCTCAATTTTCATGGGACCAATCATATCAAAATTCTCAACCTAATTGGTCCTACACTGAACCATCACCTCTATCTTGGGAATTTGACAATGATCATGAGAAACCGATGAGCATATTAGAGGAGTGTCTCGAATCTATGTAGCAGACTGAAGTCGAAACCAATCAGCAGTTAATCGAGGTATGTGCTCATATGGATAAGATGATGACTCATCTCAATTAACCTGTTTCAACCACAAGTTCAGATCAAGCTCAAGAGTTCCATCAACTTTCACAAATTGAGCTCAATAGCAATCAGGTGGACAAGGAACCAACACTAGTGGAAGCTTTTGAAATTTTCTGACAAACTTCAAAGCAAGTGCTCTATGACATTAGAGACTGCTTAAACAGGCCAGCAAAGGAGTTAGTTAGTGAGCAGGAGGAGGATCCCTTTTCTAGTCAACTAGTTCCTGAGCCAGTACCTACTCGACCCATGTCAATTTAAGAGTACATCAACTTTCATAAAATGAACAAAGTCCAAACTGTTAGACCCGAAGAACAAATCGTTGGCAGAGCGACATGTCTAATCATTCCATCGAGATGCCTTCGAGTCCACTCTATCGTTTTATTTGAATCATATTGAAGAGCTTGAATATGAGAAGCCTGTTGAGAAAGTTGTGAACGTGCATGAAGTGTACAAACTTAATAATGATCCTCAGTGTTTGAATGAAGTGATTAGAAATTATTTGGCTACACAACACCTCATGTGGAGCCAGTTGAATCTTATAGTGAAAATGAATGTGACAATGATGAATTATTGCTTCAAGGGAAATTTGAGGATGAATTTTTTAAATTCTGTGAAAAGATAAGTGTTGAGGAGCAGAAGATTGCATCCACTCATATGGAGAGAATGGATCACTCTGATCGAAATTATGAGGATGCCTATATGGATAATGAGCATTTATTTTCGTCATGAGCTTTTTATTGAAGAGTGTGATCATAATGGTGAGAAAATATATGTTGAGAATCTTAAGTTTAGAGTTCCCTTTGAGAAAAAAAACTCGATTTGAGTATCTTCACTTTCGATGAGCCAACCAATAATCAAGCTTTTAAAAACTTGATTCAAGAATCTCTAATTAATCAAAGCTCTAAAAACTTATTTGAAGACGAACTCATATGTTTAGATGAATCAGTTAGGGATGCTTTGGTTAGTTACACACCTCCAAATAAAATTGTTGATCTAAATTTTGAGGTGATATTTGAGGATGAGCTTAAATTCATAGGCAATCATATTGTGGCCACTCTAATTATGTTGTGTGAGAATGACGAATTTATGAGAATAGGTATGAGAAGAAGAGGAGGAGGAGATGGAGAAAAGTGATGAACAAGCTGGAGAGAATGAAATTAAAGTTGACAAAAAGATTAACATCTCCATTTGTTCCTTAAAACGAATAAAAATTTACATTCAAATATATAAGAATTGTAAAGGAACCAAAATAGTCTTTTATTTTCTTTTGAAAAAACATAAATAGATTTTTTATGAGTAATGAGAAGACTATTCCAATTATGATATTCGTGAAGAAAGAATCGCAATGAATGCAAAAAAGGAACATCTTGAATCCAGCTTTGAAGAATTTGAACCAAGATTTTCATGTGGATGGGATGAGGTATTAGTATATCTGAGACATAATTTAAATGCGATAATTTGTCCTCTAAAAAGGGAAAAATTGAATAAATTGATCATAAATTATGATATTTAGGTATTTCTTTTTTTCTTCAAAAAAAGATATTAATAGCAGCGAGAACGGAATTTCTACAATAATTACAAAACTTTCTGATATCATTTGAGAATAAAAATGAGAATAAAAAAAATTGTTATGCCCAACGAACCTCTTTTGGTTAGAATCATTAACTGAAGAAATCAAAAAATTCTGTTGATAGATTCAAGTAATTAGGCATTTTACAAGTGCTAAACTAGATTTATTGTCAGAACCAAAAACTTCGACAGGTTCGTAAAAAATTGAACCATTTAAACCATGATCATGAGCAAGTGCATAAATATACTCCTGAAAGAGTAGCGGATATAGGAAGTGTTGTTGTCGAGATTTCTTCTTTTCTAAATATCTTTGTAATTCTTCCATTGACTTACATTTCTACTTTAACCAGAAACAATAGGCATTTCTTAGTTATCAAATTATACATAGTGCAATATGGTCAGAGTAGAGTATTTATTATGTATGGAAAAAAATATATACCCCGGAAATAGGTAGACCAATCAATAGATATTTTTCCTCCCCTCTTCTATCCAATGGGTTTATCTTCGTTATAATTCCCAGAGGTTCAAAAATCTTTTATTTTTGCAACCCGATCGCTCTTTTGACTTTGGAACAAATTCTTTTTATTAGTATACTGTTTCTTCTACACATTCGTTTTCAATCCATAATAGAGAATAGTTAGGATTTTAAAAAACAAAAAAAAAAAGAATCAAAGGACCACTCACAGGAGAACCCTTCCCCGCATTAGGCACTAATTTTTTTTAACATCTAATTAGATCGAGTAATTATTCAAATTAAGATAAGAATAGAAGCTCGTTGCTTTTTTTTTTTACCAGAATTGGAGCCGTGAGGCTCTATCCATTTATTTACTAGACCCAACTGTAAAAGTGAATTTCTTTTGTCTTCCTCCAAAAAAAAAGGAATAATCCGGTAGGAATCAACTCAAAATTCTACTAAAAATAATAAGAATATAAGAAGAAATTCCATTTTATTCTTATTATTACGAGAGGCTGTTTTTTCCATCCATTACCTTTCAGGATCAGTCGCGGTCTTATAGACTCTACCAATAGTCTGGACGAATTCGTTACTTCATCCAAATGTGTAAAAGATCATAGTCGCACTTAAAAGCCGAATACTCTACCGTTGAGCTAGCAACCCAGACAAATATGATATATAGATACGATCGAAATAAAAAAATCAATTGAATTGCATTACACTGTACAACTACGTCAAACAATTGAACTAATAAGAAATATAAAGGAAAAATTTGAGGATCAATTAGAAACAACAAAATAACAAAATGAGCAGATCGGATTAAAAACAACGGATTTCCAATAGAAATATCAAAATTTATACAGACTACCCCTTTTCTAAATTTTTTTGATTTTCGTGAAGAAAATACATCTTGCATTGTATAACAGTAAATCCAGCAAACCCATCATTTGACTGAAGTAAAGGAAAAACCAACAAGGGTCAGAATAAATGGATCCATTTATCTATGATCAAATTATATTTGTTCGATATACCATTGTTAATATGAGTGGAATTGTTGAGAGAACAAATTCAATTAATTAGTAAGTAAATTAAATAAGGATTTGTGTTGGATTGGCACAACATAAATAAGAAATTTAGATGAAAAAAAAGTACAGAAAAATGTCAGGTTATTCAATCAATAGAGGTACAATAAGCAAGGTTCGTCCTTTGTTTGTTGGTGGATTTCCACAACAACAATAAAAATAAATTAAAAAGTATGAACAGAACAAGAAAAAAGCAAAATTTGGGTAAATAATTACCCAAAATAGATACTAGTTACGTTTCTTTTTTTGTTGTTTATTTCTTTACAAAGCTCTTTCTTTAAATAATTCTGCCTTCCTTAAATATAATGAACAGTTCCTATAGGTTGAGCACCTTTTTAAGGAAATAACAAATAACGGGAACGTTTAAATAAGTTTGATTCTGTATCTGATAGTAAAAACCTACTTTTCGAAGATCTCTTCATTCTCTTCCGGATCGAACATCAATTGCAATGATTCAATAGATCGCTCATTGGGATAGATGTAGATAAATAATACCCCCTAGAAATGTATAGGAGGTTTTCTCCTTATACTGCTTAAGAAAAAACGATTTAAATTCGAATATTTCTCTATATAATCGCAAATAGATCCATAAAATCATTGACTATGATTTTAGTTGTTTTTTTTCTTACTTACAAAAAAAAAGAAATATCATTCATACTCATAACTCAAGTTGGGTAATTCGGAAAAAGTTCGAAGGTTAAAGTAAAGCCTTAGACATTTCTTGAGTCGTCTCTAACCTTTTTTGTTTGTCTCGTCTCGAATCTATTTTTACTCCTCATTCTAATAGAATTATTGAGACAATTGAAAATAGTGTTTTCTTGTTTCGGAATCCCTGCTCTTTGCTTTGTAAAATCATTGGTTTTAGACATTACTTTGGTGATCCTTATTCCTTTTCAAAATGGCAGCAACATACCTTTTGTTTTTTGTTATTTCTTTCTATAGAAAGATAATATGAATGTTTTATTCCCTTGTAATATAATACACTTTTAATTTGAATCGAAAAAGTTTTCCTAATTCCAACAAATTTGTTTGACTTTTTTTTTATTCATTTTTCATTTCAAACTTGTTCGGATCTTAACCCTTCGATTTCTATATTGAAGATATACTTACAAAGTTGGTCTAACTTATTTATTGTTACTAACCATAGATTCTTCCTCCCGATAAATGAATCAATACTTTTTGCTCGAGCTCCATCGTGTACTATTCCTATTTACCAACCCAACACAAATTAGGTTCCTAGCAAGAACAAACTATGTCGATTCAAGAGCATCTTCATTCCTATGGAAAATGGTGGATGTAAGAATCCACAACGAATCATGTCCTTCAAGTCGCGCGTTGCTTTATACCACATCGTTTCAAATGAACTTTTACCATAACATTTCTCTAATTAAATTTTGAACTGGTATGGAATTGATTCAAGATGGAATCATGAATAGTCATTGGCTCAATGGTATATAAATACCTTTTATGTATCTATGCATTGATAAATAGTTATCCGGAAAAGTCTTAGAAAGGATTTAAGTTATTTCGCCCCATATTCTATCATATGAATGAAACATATTTCTCAAAAAGACGAATAAACGAATTTACTTAAGTCTTATTTACATCTTCAACAGATTGTTCGGGATAGTGTATCATGAAAAAGATCCCATTTTTCTCGAGCAAAAAAATTCTAAACTTCAAAAGAACAACCTTTAATAGAAATAGATTTCCAATCTAATCCCGGATGAATTGAAAATTCCGAAATAAAATCAGTTATTAACCAAATATAAACTATTTCAATGACTTGAAAAAGCCAGAGGTTTCTCTATAATATAGATTTTTCACATGTCTTCGAATACCAAGGGTTCATAAAAATGAAGACTAAAATCCTTTTTTGTTTTCATGAGTATGGAATAGAAAGGGTCTCGTGTGAGGTAAGATTAAAGTCATTATTTTTTCTTTCAATTCTTTCTTTCATCTGAAAGAGAAAATCAGAATCAAGAATAAGAAGAATCAAATCTTTTCGTATCCATCATATACAACGAACAATTCTTAAATCATGAATATTTAAAGAATCACGACCCTTATTGACTTAACCAAAGGACCACTGTTACTGAACAATACAATAATAATAATATATATATATATATTATATAATATATATAATTATATAATATAGGACGTGTTTTTTTATTATCTTGTTATATTATTTTGATATTATTATTTGTTATTTTTATATTATACAGTATACAGATAGATTTTGTTTTACCTCAGGTTCCAAAATCTTTTCGCCAATTCCATCGAATATATAAATTTTCATCCATCCAATCGTTACATTACATTGATATTCATTTGAATAAGATATAAGATAAAATGCAAAAAAATGGGATCCAGATCCATTTGTTTTTCTTATTTTTTTCTTAAAAGTTTTAAGACGAACCATGAAATGAAATTAATACCAAAAACTATGTAATTTTCAGTCTCCACATAAAATAAAGTGTAAAATTGGGATACACTATTTATTTTTCTTTAAGCCCCCTTGAGAATGGAATAGGAGAAGGGCCTTTTTCCATTTCGATTCAGAATGCATCATCTTAGAATTTCTATTTCACGGATATGGAACACAAAGCTTTCATAAGTAACTAACTTCAATATGAATATGAGTAGTACAAGCATAAAGCATACTCTGACTGGGAATGCTCCCCCAATTCTTTTTTGAATTGGGAATTAAAGAAATATCTTTATTTCTACCCGTGCACTCGATCGCGTTTGTGAGAAACCAAACGAAAAAAAAGATATAATTCGTAGAATTATTCCTAGAATTCTGAACAGAGAAGAATTTTTTGTTTCTGATGAAGATGATCTGAGACGGAAGGATTCGAACCTTCGAGTGACGGGACCAAAACCTGCAGCCTTACAGCTTGGCCACGCCACATTTAGGTTTATATTTGACACTAATAAAGACTAATATTGGTATTGGTCATTCTTCAATCCCAACCCCAATACATATGAAATACATTATTGCTAGGATTCAACACATGTAAATATAGAATAAAAAAATTATTGATCATTACATAAAATTCAATTAAGATATTGTATGAAACTTCCTTGTATTCTCATTTGAGAATGAAAGGAAAGATTTTGGATTTGGGAGAGTTCGAAGAAAAGGAAGGATATTTTGACCCGCCTTTTCATTTTTTCCCTCATAAAAAAAACTCAACCAAAATCAAATTTTCTAATCTACAAGAATGAAATGTTTGTTATGCTTAATATCTTTAGTTTAATCTGTATCTGTCTTAATTCTACCCTTTATTCGAGTAGTTTTTTCTTCGCCAAACTGCCCGAGGCTTATGCCTTTTTCAATCCCATCGTAGATGTTTTGCCTGTCTTACCTGTACTATTTTTTCTCTTAGCCTTTGTCTGGCAAGCCGCTGTAAGTTTTCAATAAAATCTTTACTATTCTGCAAAATTCATGATTTATCCAAAAAAATTCTAAAAATTTAAAAGATCAGATAAGTTTACATTATGAACCCTCGATTCAAAAACAGAAATTCTTGTATATTGAATTGAATGACTGTGGTGATAAATTTTGATCAACTTATTTCCTCGTTCTGACCTTCCAGTAAACAAGGACTTTTTAAGGACCCCACAATACCCAACAATGGATATGGCCAAAAATTTTTGGTAATGAAGGAATTAGAATCTTTCTTCTCTTGTATTTAAAATAAATTCGAGAAAATTCTTTTTTTTCAAGAAAAGACTTCATTTTTGGGGGCTTTATGTCAAAATAGTGTATGTGGTAAAAAATGGGCAATCTATTTCCTATTTCCAAAAAAAAAAAATCTTGGAGATTGTGTAATGCTTACTTTCTAACTCTTCGTTTACACAGTAGTGATATTTTTTGTTTCTCTGTTCATCTTCGGATTCTTATCTAACGATCCGGGCCGTAATTCTGGACGTGAGGAATAAAAAAAAGGATTTTGAATTTTTCTTTATTTTCGTTTTATGTATTCTATACATTTACCTATGATGAAAAAACCAAGGGATCGGAATTCTTTAAAATTCGAAAGTCTGAAGTGATCAGAGAGGGTGGAGAGAGAGGGATTCGAACCCTTGGTACAAATAACTCGTACAATGGATTAACAATCTGCCGCTTAGTCCACTCAGCCATCTCTCCAAATTCAAAATTGAAATTTTTTTATGTGACGCGACACGTGAAGTAAAAAAGAATGAAAAAAAACTGTTTTCTTTCTTAATTACTTTCTTATAAGAATTATAAGGATAAAATAACGATAATAATAAAAATATAATATATATTATTATTATATTTTATATTTAAATTTAATATATTAAAGTATTAAATATATTCAAATTAAAAATGGTAAGATTTATCTAAGAATTTGATGAGCAATTCAATTTAGATAATGATTTAAAACGGATGCCTTATCTCCAATAGAATAGATATAGAAAGAATACCTTACTTCAACTTCACTTCTTAGATTTTACAAGAAAGGTTCATCTCCCTGGCTTGGTTAAGTACTGGCTGAGCCATTACATTACTTCTTTTGTTCTGATGAATCATTTCATAGATCAAACAATTTAATTATTTTTGATTTGATATCAAATAAAAAATACTTGTTATTGAAGTAACAACAAAGACAATTTCCATCTCCATTCCTATGATAGAAGCGTCATTTCTTAGTATTATTAAGACTATAAGAACTATAGAATATGAATATTTTTTCACATTTTCAATATTTTTAGTTTTAAAATATTGTTGTTATTAGTATTTTATTTCTCAATTTACTTAGTTACTTAAGTGGAAAGGACACATACTTATATTGATATTAAATAATATCAAAAAGGCAACACACATATGTTATAACATATATAACATAACTCATTTACGTGTTCAAGGGACAAGTTTTATTTAAAAATTTGAGATCCAATAAATCCGAACTTAAATTCATAAAATCTGATAGCTAAAAGGGAAGTTGAAAACGAAAAAGGAAATGCAGAATTCGTCATTTTTATGGTTCGGCTTAAATAATTCCTTCGATTCGGGAGTGTCAGTAATAACTTCCAGCAAACAAAAAAGTATAACTTTTCACTTTATTATATTATGTTATGTATTATTTTGTTATTTTAATTAAAAAAGCTGCTTTCTATTCTTCGCCTATTTTTTCAAGTACCCCAGTGAGACGAAGTGTCAACGCTAGAATTTTCATGATTCTGATGCTAGCTTAATTGTCTCTCATTCTTTTGTTCGACAAAAGGTCCATTCATATATAATAATGAATATGAAGTGGGTATAGTTTAGTGGTAAAAGTGTGATTCGTTCGATTAATAACTTAAATAGTTAAGAGGTCCTTCGGTTTTTTCATATTTCGGTCCCCCAAAACTTTATTTCTTAAAAAGGGTTTAATCCTTTTTCTCTCAGTAGCATATTTGAGGAAGAATATACGTTCTCGCGATTTGTACCCAGAAGTCAATTCGAAATTGACTAAAAACGGGATTATGGAGTCGCGAAGCATAATTTTTTTGAGTTGGATCAAATCTTCCAATTGAATTAGTATGAGTAAAGGATCTATGGATGAAGATCCAAAACAAAAGTTTATTTTCAATCGTAACTAGATCTTCCATTTTTGTATTGTAAAGGGAAGATTGAAGCCAAATAGCTAGTAAACGGTAGTTTTGATTTACTAGAACCATTGACATATTGTTTTAGCTCGGCGGAAACCAAATTCTTTTCCTCAGGATCCCTCGAGTAGAAATAAGGAACGAAGTAACTAGATTAGATGTGTTGGAGGAGAGAGTACAGTAGAGGAAGTGAAGTCATGCCAGGTGCTGTTGAAGACTGCCAAGGAGTCTACGACGAAAGGCGACGGAACAGCAGGCAGGAAAAGAAGCAGCAGCAGAAAATTCAGGAGGTCGGTCGACCGGACCGGTCGACCGACGTGCACGAAGTGCACAGGCTTGCTCCCAGGTTGCATCGGTCGACCGGACCGGTCGACTGGTTGCTTCGGTCGACCGGACCGGTCGACCGAAAAGGGTCTCTGTAAGCAACCCAACTCTCTGTTTGTTTCGGTCGACCGGCTCGGTCGACCGGAAGAGGGAGTCGGTCGACCGGTCCGGTCGACCGACAGTCGGGTTTTGGGCGAAATCTGTTGTTTCGGGAAATTATGTATTTAAGCCCTGGTTGTAATTTTCTAGGGTTGAGTGCTTAGACAAAGTATAGCTGCGGACTCTCTTGTGTTGATAGAGATCTAGAGCTATTGTAATCCATCTTCCATAAAGAAAACTCTCTCCGTGAATTGCCCCGAGGACGTAGGCAGGTTGGCCGAACCTCGTTAGATCTGGTTTTTGTGATTGGTTGTTCTTCTAGTATTTTTCATTGTTCTTGGTGATTGAGATCAGGTTGGATCCTCTAAGGGTTGTTGTCTCCGAGCACAACAAGTGGTATCAGAGCTCCAGGTTACGCTTGGGATATTCTGAAGATTCGAAGGGCTCCAGAACTGATCAGGTGGAGATCGTGTGTCGATCTCAGGTCAGAGGCATTGGTGTTCAAGGAGATCGTGTGTCGATCTCAGGTGGACGCAGGGAGGGCTCGTTGAATCAGGGTTGGAATAGATCTGGTGAGAAACTCAAGCTAGGGTTTCAAGGTAGAGGTAAAAATCACCTTTTTTATCTCAGAAATAGATCTATTTTGCAAGTATTTGATCTTCCGCATAGTTAGAGGGTCAAGGAAAGGATCTCAATGGCAGAGGAATCTAAGTCTGTTAAAACAATGAACAACTCCAGGATTGATGTTGTTAAGTTCAATGGAACTAACAATTTCGGGATGTGGAGGTGTGAGGTCATGGATGCATTGAATGCACAGAACCTCGAGGACACGATCCTTTTGGAGAAGAAGAAGGACACTACCACTGATGATGAGTGGGCAAAAATGAACAGGTCGGCATGTGGCCTGATTCGCTCATGTTTGTCACAAGATATTAAATATTCTGTTCAACATGAGAAGTCAGCAAAGGATATGTGGAATACCCTCGAGAAGAAGTACCTGACAAAGAGCGTGGAGTCAAGGCTGCAGCTTAAGAGCAAGCTGTATTTGTTCAGGATGCAGAGGGGAAGCACAGTAAATGAGCACCTAAACAGGTTTACAAAGCTTCTTACGGATTTGCTAAATGTGGATGCCATTATAAGTGAGGAAGACAAGTCAGTCGTTCTCCTGAACTCTCTTCCACCGGAGGAGTATGAGATATTTACAATGACATTCCTAAATGGAAGGCAAACCTTAGACTATGATGAGATATCGTCAGCACTGATGAGTTATGAGAAAAGGAAGAATGAGAAACATTCTGGGAGATCTAGTTCATCAGCAGAGGCTTTGGAGGTAAGAAGCAGGAGCTCATCAAGGAAAGGCAAGGAGGTGAGAGGAAGATCGAAGTCAAGACCGGGCTTAAGGGATCTTAAGAAAGACCAGTGCATGTATTGCAAAGAGTTTGGGCACTGGAAAGTTGACTGTCCAAAGTACAAGGGGAAGAAGAAGGAATCAAAATCTGAGACAAATCTGGCAAGAGTGACAAAGGCTGCTAGCAGTAAATCACAGGCAGAGAATTCAGATTCAGATTCTTCGGTATTCTCGTTTTCAGTTACTACTCCTGTTGTAGGGTACTCGGGGGAAAACGAGTGGATCCTGGACACAGGTGCTACATATCATGTATGCCCTAATCGAGATTGGTTTACTAGTCTTGAGAAGCTGGAGGGATGTTCGGTCGTCATGGGCGATGATCATCCATGCATCATGGAGGGTGTAGGCACAATTCCTATCAGGATGTTCGACGGGATGGTAAGGGAGCTGAAGGAAGTGAGATATGTCCCTCAGCTGAAGAGGAACTTGATCTCAGTGGGTGCTTTGGAATCATTGGGGCTCGGTGTGTCTATTAAAGAGGGTGTTCTTAAAATGATGAAGGGCTCAATGGTGGTGTTGAAGGCCAACCGCAGGAACAATTTGTATTACTTGAAGGGTAGTACAGTGACAGGGCAGGTGGCAGCTTCGACCAGTCAGAAGGAAGATCAAACCCGGCTATGGCACATGAGGCTGGGACATGCAGGGGAGAAATCTATGCAAGCTCTTGTGAGGAAAGGGCTACTGAAGGGTGCAGAGACCTGCAAACTGGATCTGTGTGAACATTGCATCATAGGCAAGAAGACGAAGGTGAAGTTTGGTACAGCTTCACACTGCACCGAAGGCATTCTTGATTATGTTCACACGGATGTATGGGGACCCACAAAGACTGCATCAATAGGGGGAACCCATTACTTTGTGTCGTTTATCGATGATTATTCTAGGCGGTGCTGGGTGTACACCATGCGACACAAGGATGAAGTCCTAGAATTGTTTGTGAAGTGGAAGGTTAATCAGGAAAGGAGTACGGGAAGAAAAGTCAAGGTCCTTCGTTCTGACAACGGAGGAGAGTACAAGTCAGACCCTTTCCAGAAGCTATGTCTTGATGAGGGCATAGAGAGACACTTCACAGTGAGGGAAACTCCGCAACAGAATGGGGTGGCTGAAAGAATGAACCGGACTTTGCTAGAGAAAGTTCGGTGCATATTGTCGAATGCAGGATTACCAAAGAAGTTCTGGGCTGAAGCTTTGGGGTATGCATGCCATCTCGTCAACAGGTTGCCGTCATCTGCAATTGGGGGGAAGACCCCTCTTGAAGCTTGGTCAGGTAAAGCTGCAGAAGATTATGATGCGCTCCGGATATTTGGATGTCCAGCCTACTATCACGTAAAAGAAGACAAATTGGATCCGAGAGCGAAGAAAGGGGTGTTTGTTGGCTTCAAGAAGGGAACCAAGGGGTTCAAGATCTGGGACCAACAGGACAACAAATTCATAATCAGCAGAAATGTCACTTTTGATGAGGCCTCGATGATGAAGCCTACAGTCTCTCAGCAGGTGGAGACTGGGAAGACCAAGGAGCAATTGCAGCAGGTGGAGAGTGATGCAGATCCACCATCTCTAGAAGACTCAGTATCAGTGAGAATCATTCCTGAGGTGACACAGGGAGGTAATCAAGTTGCAGAAGAAGATGCTGAGGTTGTTGAAGAAGATCAGGAACAGGTTATGGATACGGTTCCAGATCCCACTGCAGTTGGAAGACCAAAGAGGAATACTAGGAGACCTGGCTGGCTCACTACAGATATGGTAATTGCACATGCACTTCCAGTTGTTGAAGAGGCCATTCCATCTACTTTCAGAGAAGCTGAAATCAGTTCAGAAGCTGAGTTATGGAAAGGGGCCATGAATGAAGAGATGCAGTCTCTTTATAAGAACAACACATGGGAACTGACCAAGTTGCCCAAGGGGAAGAAAGCCATAGGGTGTAAGTGGGTATTTGCTAAGAAGCAGGGATCACTCCAAGAAGACAAAGCGCGCTACAAGGCAAGGCTAGTGGCTAAAGGCTACGCACAGAAAGAAGGGATCGACTACAACGAGGTGTTCTCCCCAGTTGTAAAACACTCGTCTATTCGGATCCTATTGGCCTTGGTGGCACAGAACGAGTTGGACCTTGACCAACTTGATGTGAAGACCGCCTTTCTCCACGGCGATCTTGAGGAGGAGATCTACATGACTCAGCCCACAGGTTACAAAACTGCAGGGAAAGAGGAGTTGGTATGCAAGCTGAAGAAATCACTGTACGGGTTGAAGCAGTCTCCAAGACAATGGTACAAGCGATTTGACAGCTTCATCAGGAAGAAGAAGTACACAAGAAGCCATTATGATCCATGTGTGTACTACAACAAGTTACCATCTGGTGAGTATGTCTATCTACTACTTTATGTAGATGATATGCTAATTGCTTCTAGGTCAAGATCTGCAATTGATTCTCTGAAGAAGACTTTATCGTCTGAGTTCGAGATGAAGGACCTGGGGGAAGCAAGGAAAGTATTGGGTATGGAGATCACAAGGGACAGGGAAGCTGGCAGGATTAGCTTGACTCAGAAGGGCTATCTGGAGAAGGTACTGCAGAGATTTAATATCGGAAAGATACAAAGACTGTAAGTACACAATGGCGCCGCACTTCAAGTTGTCAGCGAAGATGTCTCCAAGGAGTGTTCAGGAGCATGAGCATATGACTCATGTACCATATGCCAATGCAGTGGGAAGCTTGATGTATGCAATGGTGTGTACAAGGCCGGATCTATCACAGGCAGTTTCCATGGTTAGCAGATATATGCATGATCCAGGTCAGGGTCATTGGGAAGCAGTGAAGTGGATCCTGAGGTACATCAAGGGTACTGTTGATGTAGGCCTCGTGTTTGAGAAGGACAACACTGGGAAGCAAGAATGCATAGGGTACGTGGATTCGGACTATGCAGGTGATCTTGACAAACGCCGGTCGACGACGGGGTATGTATTCACATTCTCGCAGGCACCGGTGAGTTGGCGCTCCACACTTCAGTCCACAGTTGCGTTGTCGACTACAGAGGCGGAGTATATGGCCTTGACCGAGGCCATGAAGGAGGCGATTTGGCTTCAGGGATTGTTAGATGACTTGGGAGTGGAACAGGAGATCTTGAAGATACACTGTGACAGTATGAGTGCCATTTATTTGGCAAGGAACCAAGTCTACCACGCAAGGACGAAGCACATCGATGTCAGGTATCACTTTGTTCGGGAGATTCTGGAGGAAGATGACATAAATTTATTGAAGATTCATACTTCGGAGAATCCAGCCGATATGCTTACAAAGGTGGTGTCGGGAGTAAAGTTTGCACACTGCAAAGACTTGCTCCAGATCCTGCAGGTGAATTGAGCTTGCTGAAGCTCATGTGGATGAACTACGGATGGCTTGATCCCTTGGGCAAGGGGTACGTAGGCAACCAGATTGGTGCAGCCGCTTTCGAGTCGGTGTTCGGCTCAGATTTAACAATCTTTACCGAGGTGGAGAATTGTTGGAGGAGAGAGTACAGTAGAGGAAGTGAAGTCATGCCAGGTGCTGTTGAAGACTGCCAAGGAGTCTACGACGAAAGGCGACGGAACAGCAGGCAGGAAAAGAAGCAGCAGCAGAAAATTCAGGAGGTCGGTCGACCGGACCGGTCGACCGACGTGCACGAAGTGCACAGGCTTGCTCCCAGGTTGCATCGGTCGACCGGACCGGTCGACTGGTTGCTTCGGTCGACCGGACCGGTCGACCGAAAAGGGTCTCTGTAAGCAACCCAACTCTTTGTTTGTTTCGGTCGACCGGCTCGGTCGACCGGAAGAGGGAGTCGGTCGACCGGTCCGGTCGACCGACAGTCGGGTTTTGGGCGAAATCTGTTGTTTCGGAAAATTATGTATTTAAGCCCTGGTTGTAATTTTCTAGGGTTGAGTGCTTAGACAAAGTATAGCTGCGGACTCTCTTGTGTTGATAGAGATCTAGAGCTATTGTAATCCATCTTCCATAAAGAAAACTCTCTCCGTGAATTGCCCCGAGGACGTAGGCAGGTTGGCCGAACCTCGTTAGATCTGGTTTTTGTGATTGGTTGTTCTTCTAGTGTTTTTCATTGTTCTTGGTGATTGAGATCAGGTTGGATCCTCTAAGGGTTGTTGTCTCCGAGCACAACAAGATGGATTTGGGCTAATCCCCCTCCTCTAGAGGGATCATCTAGAAAGCGAGTAGCTTTGGGTGCATTCAACAAGAAAAGCGAACATAGATGTTATGGATCTCATTTTTTTTTCCTTTTTTTTCCCTAGGAATACATCGATCTTCCATAAAGGAGCCGAATGAAACCAAAATTTCATGTTCGATTTTGAATTAGAGACATTAAAACTGATCAATCAACGTCGACTATAACCCCTAACCTTGCAAGCTAACGATGCGGGTTCGATTCCCGCTACCCGCTGCATATTCCTTATTCTACATGCATCATCCATTCGGATATGCATGCTTTTTTTTATTACCTAAAAGATTTTCCCTCTTTTTTTTATCCAAAAAGAGAAAAAGAGAATGTGAAAGAATAAAATAGGAATGAAAAGCGTCCATTGTCTAATGGATAGGACAGAGGTCTTCCAAACCTTTGGTATAGGTTCAAATCCTATTGGACGCAATTTTTTTCCATCTATTTTTGAAAATGGCGATATCAAGAAACCGTTTTTGAATTATTCGAATCAGAAATAGTTCGCAATGATTTTGTACTAAGAAAAAAATTCTAGTAATAAATTTATCCCTTTTCTTCAAGTAGAAACAATTCGCTTTGTTCTTGAATAGCTTCCTTCAAAAGGGTTTCCGCTTCCTCGGTGAATGTCTTGGTAGAAGATATAATTTCTTAGAATTGAGGTTTATTCTTTTTAAGTAGATGCCATTAGAATGATGGCAAGCGAGCTCGAGGTAATAGAGCTTGAAAGATTTAGGTGTGAGAGATACATGGGATTGTACATATGTATATATTTGTTTTATTTTTCTTTTAGTTTTTGAGTCTTTTAATTTCCTCTTGAGTTAGTTGACTCAGTTTTAGTGTGTCTTTTATTTATCTCTTTCTCTAACTTATGTGTCGAGTTTATTACAAGTGATACAGGATAAGTAAGGAGGCATCCACCACACATAGGGAGCATTTTTGTTGCTTTGGCAGCTTGATTTTCTAACGCACTGTGAGTATTTTTAATTCTAATATACTGTTTACATTTCTATATCTTTTGTGAGCTTGGATTGCATGATCATCATGATTATGTGCATGTTTTGGATGTGTAAATTACGTGCTAGATTCTTTTTATCTATGTATTCATTTGTGTGCATTAGGACATGACACAGTTTAGGCGTGGAGGGAGATTCACATATTCTTTTTAGGAGTCTTTTTTTGATTTTGTTTTGCTTTTAGGTTTTTTTCCTTTCTTTATCTTTATTTTATTTTAGGAGTCTTAAAAAATTTCGAAAAAGAAGTTGAATTTTTTTTACAAATGGTTAGCTAATATGTGAGTGATTTAATATTCATGAGTGAATTTTAAAGGTAAGATCAAAATGAAAGAATCATAAAATCTTAAAATAAAGATTAGAATCTGAAACGGACATACCATCTAAACTTAGTCTTGTCTTGTAGCCTCAGTTACTTGAGTAATTAAGTCCGTAGGAGTGTTTTTACATTTATTACCCTAAGACCATCTGGTTTACGAGCATTAGCCCAAAGCTCGCTATATGGGTAGCTAAGAAAGCCTAATAGGACAAGATACTATAAAAATATAATACTTTTGATTATCAATTAGCTAGGTGTCTTAGCCTCAAGAAGTCTCGGTATCTACGCGAAAGATAGTTAAAAAAATCTTAAAAAAAGAAAAAAAAGGAAAAAAAATTTGTTATCACAAAAAAAAAGTATGAAAGTTGTAATTAAATATTCTCAAGCTTAAGAACTACATCACGATCACGGGGTACATAGGATCTGAAACTTAGGACAAGTGATGTAAAGTTTTGGATTTGAGACTTTATTTTATAACCAATATGATACCTTGAATTGAGGTTTTACTTGAAAATAAAACCATGGAAATTGATGATCTTGTTAGCTAGTTAATTAAAAAAAATTAATTTGTTTTTCTTTTCTTGATTTTCGGTTATCCTTATTTTACTTTATTTATTTCTTAATCATTAACTTTCTTAGATTTTGTGAGTGTAATCCACTGAAAATCCTCACGAGATAAAACTCGTTCTCTAGGGGTAAGCTAGGGGTTTAACGGCTTGTTGCACATCCTAAGTGCAATCGTGATTCCTACGAAAGTGAGTTAATGTAGTTTAGTTTTTCTTTTTCTTTTTATTAGTTTTGCTCGAGGATTAGCAAAAGATAGGTGTGGGGTATTTGTTGAGCACAATTTTCTCATATTTTCATACTCATATTTATCTATCATTTGTTTATAAATAATGTTACTCAGTTATTTTTAGTCTGTTTTGCAGACAAAGTTATTAAAGAAGACTGGACCACAAAAGCACTCTTTCGAGACCGTAAAACGCGTTAAAAGGAGTTGAAGGCGAGATAGGAGGCTTGACACTACTAGAATTGCTCTACTATGTCTAAAACTGACATCAAAGAAATTTACATCAATTCGGAAGAGTTCGAGGCCAGTTTGAGTGAAAACGTAATTTTATAAAAGTCAGGGGCTTAAACGCAAAATGGACAGAGATGCAAAAGTACAAAATTAATTTAATGATTCTCCTTGTAATTTTGCAACTATTTTGGACTTTCATGTAAAATAACCAAGCTCTAGGCTATAAATATACATGTAAAGGTTAGGGTTTGGGGGGCCTTGGATTTTGGTCACTTTCTCAATTTTTTATAATTTTTTTCAGAAGTTATTTTCTTCTCTTGGAGGAGAATTTCTTTGTTGTAAATTTTTTTAATATTTCATCTTCCTTTTTTCTTCATTTAAAAAAAAAAAGAAGAGAAAACTACAACACCTTTGTCCAAAATAGGGGGGCGCTAGCCCCCATTTGAAAAAAAAAGGGCGCCTAACCAGCGCCCCAATTGAAGAGGAAGGGCGCCCCTTGGCACCCCAGTTTGAAGAGGAAGGGGGCGCCCCTTGGCGCCTTGCAAGGTAATGTTATTTTAATTTTTTTAATTTTTTATTAGTTTAATTTGATTAGTTTAATTAATTAATGTTTGCAATTACTTGTTTAATTAAATTTAGATAATTTTAAACTGATTTAATTGTATTAATTAGTTTAGTTGTTCAAGTATGATTAATTTATGAGATTCTATCGTTGTTAGTTATATCATGCATAGCTAAATTCCCCACGAGTATTTAGGGGTTATGAATCTAACCTAAATTCATGTGATCATCAGTTGAACTCCTATTTAGGACTGTTGCACACACCAATTGACCTATAACTTTTAGGAGATTATTTCTAGACACTAATTATTTGACAAGGTATGTATCAATAGTCAATGATTCATACTTAAAGTTTTACTACTTTTTCTGCTTTTAATTTATTTAGTCATTTTATTTACCTTTGATGGACCATGTGATGAAGACAATATCCTGTGCTTAGATCTAGTGTTCAGACTTAGTTTTCCTAATAGAAGTAGAGATTTTGGTGAGTGACAACAGACAATTTAGAGATCAAAATTGACCGCTTGATTCTAGTTAGGGGATTCGATTCTAAGTGCTTGACTTGACTTTCTTAAATTGACAATTTAGTTTAGAACAAACTATCTCAAAACTTTTTACTCAATTCGCCTAAAAGTGTTGAAACCAAAAGAACTACCTGTCCCTGTAGATCGACCCTCAAGTGCTACATCGAAAGACCGTGCACTTGCAGTATTTTAAAACGAGGAGAGAAATTTCCCTAACACAGCGATCTGCCAGGAAGAAGTTGCTCTCTGACGCTGAATACCCAGAGGTGACTTCTAACATGGTGGGTCCAAGCACCACACCAAGCAAGTCGGAAGAGAAGTAACTTGCCCTTAGTTCTGAGGAGTTGAATACTGAACGTTTCACAGGGTTGAAAGAAGTCTAAAGAAATTTACCAACATACTCGGATCCGAACCGGAGCAATTGCCCTAATTGACTACAATTTACTAGCTAGATGGATTGAGACAGACGATGAGCACTCCGTCATCATGGGATCCCATTCATCTAACTCTTATAATGAGACAGAAGCCTTAGCATATATGGCTAATATTCTAGAAGAGATAACCAAAAAAATTTGAGAAGCAAGCTCGAGTGCAATAAGCACAGTACGAGATGCTTCCAGCCCAACAAGGGTCAATCAATGATCTCAAGAAGAAAATAGCTTTTTTGCTTAAAAAGCCGAGGAAGAAGACAAAAAGTCCGAAGACTAAAGCTTCCCCGCAAAAGTAAGGGTAAATGAAGGAGGATAAAAACTCTATCTCCGAACACTCTGATGGCAATGAGAACAACTTTGGATTTGAAAATCCTAGGTCTTCTTCTGAAGAACCAGAAAATTCAGAAGATAATCATGCTAAAAAGATGAACGAGCATGAGAAACGCCTGGATGCTATCTCAAATTGAAGCAATGTTCAAGAAGTGGGGGGTGGTCAGACCATACCTGGTCGAGTGGGATTCAGCTCCCTATCCTCCCAGATTTAAGACACCGAATTTGCACGCCTTCGACGGCAAAGGTTCGTCGAACCAACATATATACTTCTTCAAATCCTAAACAGGGAATGTAGTAAAAACGTTGCCATCATGGCTCATTTATTCATCAGCACCCTCAAGGGGTTACCTCTGAATGGTTCATGAAGCTTCCTGCCAGTTCCATTAAGAAATAGGCTGACCTCGAGAAGCACTTCCTGGCGCAATTCTTTGAAGATGACATCAAAGTACCCGTGCCAACTCTCCTTGCTACAAAGCAAAATAAAGGAGAGTCAATCAAAGTATTTGTGGAGAGATTTCAGAGTATTGCGCTCTCATTCCAAGGGCATGACACAGCCTACACCGGTAGAGACTTGCCGCCACAATCTACAAACCACACTCCTAACTCGAATGGGAGTAACTCAAAGTCGCACATGGAAGCAATTAGTCTTACAAGGCAAACGAGCAGAAGACATAGTTGCAAAAGTAAACTAGAAAGATTACAAGAGCATGTAGCATTGAATCTACTGAGCAATGAGGTGATCTGACTTCTACGACTGTCATGTTCAATAGTTACCTCTGAATAATCTAAATCATTCCATTGGTATTTTTCATCCCCATGGAATAAAAACCCCCTGGAAGTACATCATGAACTACTCTAAACAAAAAAGTACTATCCCTAGTCAAATTCAGAAATACACCTTTGATCAAAAAAGTACTCACAAGGAACAATAATTTTCTTGTAAGTTTCTCATGGAGTTTATACTTCTTTAATCTCAAGTAAGATTTTAGAAGTTATTCGTGGAACAACAATCCGACGCCTCCGACGGCTAAGGATAGCGGAAAAAATTGGCTTCTAAGCCCAACGAAAAATCCTCGACGACCCATCATTCTGAAGGGAATAACATGGCTAGTCCAACTCAAACGGTAGTTTGTAAAGACATACCAAATTCATTGATAGCTCAGGGTTTGCTAAAAATCCTATGGGACCTGATCCCAACCCCCAAAATTCTCTACCAATTACCTTCCATGGAATGATAGGACCACAAAAGCTGTATTTCTTTTCTCAGTGAAATCATTACAGATCGAACCTATCATGTTAACATTATACCTCTGACAGTAAAATTTTCATATCCCCAGTGGATTAAACC
The DNA here is from genome assembly GCA_038442645.1 of Agave tequilana. Taxonomy (NCBI): domain Eukaryota; kingdom Viridiplantae; phylum Streptophyta; class Magnoliopsida; order Asparagales; family Asparagaceae; genus Agave; species Agave tequilana. Next base: position 31,590 of record JAVJIF010006986.1, on the reverse strand, counting down.
CCACTTGTCGTTCTTTCTCATGGATTGATAAGTACACTCAAAGTACTATTATGTTCAAAATCATACCTCTAACAGTAAATGAACCCTTTTCAAGTTAACATCACACCTCTGACAAGTCATTTTCTAATCCCTAGTGGAGTCTATCAAGTTAACACTAAAGCTCTGACGATAAAACTTCAATAGATCCCCAACGGATCCAATATCCTTTTATCATTCTCCTCAATTGAATGACAAGTCTACTTAAATTGCTTAAATCGCAAAATCCCATTACTGTTATGTTAAATATTACACCTCTAACAATAAATTTTCATCCCCTAGGAAAATCATTGTTTGTCACTTTAATAGTTACCTCTGATAACTCATTCCCTAAATTCCCATCGAAATCCTCTACCAATTCCTTTTCATGGAATGGTAGATCCACAAAAAGCTGTACTTACTTCCTCAATGGAATGAATTTCAGATCGAACCTGCTATGTTAACATTACACCTCTGACAGTAAGACTTTGGTGTATCCCCAGCGGGTAAAATTTATACTTGTCAATTCTCTTCAAAAGAATGATAGGTCCACCAAACTTGCTCAAATCACAAGATAAATCCCGGTCAAGTTAACATCATACCTCTAACCAAACTTGCTCAAATCACAAGATAATTTCGGTCAAGTTAACATCACACCTCTGACCAAACTTGTTCAAATCTCAAGATAAATCCTGATCAAGTTAACATCACTCCTCTAACCAAACCTGCTCAGATCGCAAGAAAAATCCTGGTCAAGTTAACATCACACATCTGACCAAACTTGCTTTTCTTAAATTGCAAAGTTATCTCACTGTTAAGTCAACATTACACCTATGATAGTGATCTCCTCGATTTTCCAGCGAAATTGAGACTTTTCAATGCTAAGTTAAACATCACACCTCTAATATTCATTTTATTATTAAGTTAAACACTATACCTATGACAATGATTTTCTCGTGATTTCCCCACCGAAATCAAGACTTTCAAATGCTAAGTTAATATCACACGTCTAGTATTCATTTCATTGTTAAATTAAATACTACACCTATAATAATGACTTCTCAATTTTCTCAGCGAAATTGAGACTTTCAATCGCTAAGTTAAACATCACACCTCTAGCATTGATTTTATTGTCAGGAAATTGAGATTTTCAAATTCTAAGTTAAACATCACACCTCTAGTATTGATTTCATTGTCCAGTTAATACTACACCTATGACAATGATTTTCTCTCGATTTGCCTAACGAAACTGAGACTTTCAAATGCTAAGTTAATATTACATCTCTAGCATTCATTCATTGTCAAGTTAATATTGTTGGCCCAAAGGCCCATCACTCTAGTTTTGATGATGATCAACTCATGTAGTTATGTTTACTAATGATCTTGTGTTTAATTAGTGACAGATTTATGATCAAGATCTTAGTAGGTGCATAGCTTCAACAAAGAATTTGAAGTCAAGTTTTTGGAGCTAGCACGGTGTTTGGACCAAGTCAAGAAGATGAGAAGGCTTCAAGTGAAGATTTCAAGAAGATCAAGACTTGTGTCTAAATATAAGATTTTATTTTTTAGATAAAATGTAAAGGATAGAATGGTTGGTGGATTGCTCAAGTATATATCACACACACTCTTGATTTAGTTGTCTTTTCATAAAAGAATTTTCAGTTTAGAAAAGACTTTCATTTTGGAAAAATACATTTTGGTTTTTGGTGTTTTCTTATATACATGTTTTAAACCAAAACCATATCTAGAGCTTAATGCCAAAAACATAGATATTTCATCTTAATTGTGTAGTGGATCATATCCATACACACTATGCTTTAATGAATTCAAAATATCTTATTTTTGTATCATGAAGAAGTTTGGAAAACAAGTTTTTTTGGAAAATACTAGTTTTCATTTAAGCCAATATTTCCAACTTACAAAAATAGTTCAAATCTTTTATAACATGCCTTAATTTTGTGCAAGCATGTTTGTTTATCAAAGTATATTGGTAAAACTATTTTTGTATATTTTTTAGTAATTTATGGGATTTTTATGTGAGCCAAAAGACCAAGTTTTAATCTCAGATTTTCTGTTCCAGGCTTTAGCCAAGTCGACTAGTCGACCTACCAAGTCGACTAGGGCTGAAGTCGGTCGACCGGCTCGGTCGACCGACGTGCACAGACGTGTACGCCTTGACCTGGCAGATGTCCGGTCGACCGCCCCAGTCAACCGGAACTGAGAGCAGTGCTCTCTGTTTATTTCGGTCGGCCGGACGGTCGGCCGGAGGCTCCAACGGTCGGATTTTTGACCGTTGGCGGTCGACCGGCCGGTCGACCGGCAGGCCTGACAGACCCCAACGGCTAGTTTTTCTTAGCCTATAAATTTGGGGGTTTGGTCATTGTTTTGCCATAAGATTTTTGGAGACTTTTAGAGCTAGTTTTTCCTACTCTTTTCAGAAGTTTTTCTCCACAAAATTTAGAGCCAATACTTCCAATTAAAAGAAGAGTTTTTATCAAGAGTTTAAAAGAGATTCTTTGAGTTTTCCTCCACCATCTCTTTCCTTATTTTTCTCACAAACACTTGAGCAACCCATTGAGCTATTCATTCTATAGGAGTGTTTTTGTGAGAGGATTTTAGGTGATTAAGAGTTATGATCACCAAAGTTCTACTTTGTTCTTTGAGAAGGCGGACGGTTGTGTTCGCATTGTTTCGGGTCCTAGTGTGGACTCGGTTGTTTCGGGTTCGGGTGCGAACTCTTGTTTGAGGTGCGGCCTCGGCGAGCCGGTGGGCTTGCGTGTGTACGGGACTAGAGAGTCCGAGGGATTGTAGGTGTTGCGGCACCAAGGAGAGATCCATTGGGATCGTGCATAGTGGAAATCCTTCGTGTGTCGAAGGCGGGGATGTAGAGCAAGTGTGCTCGAACCTCGAAATAAATCCTTTGTGTTTGCGATTGCTCACTCTCTCTCTTTGTCTCTTGTTTATATCTTGCATACTTTTATTGTGCTCATCTTTATATGCTTGATATACTATTGTGCTTAATTGTTATACTTGCTTGGGATTGTTTGCTAACACTTGTATTTAACCAAGAGAGCCAACGCGGCACCTCAACCCTTATCAAGGGGAATCTAGAGGAGTTTGTCCAGAGCCCTTCACGGAAAATTCGGAAACACTCTTGTGTTATACGTGGTGTTTAGTGTAAAAGTTTAGTTTAGGTCATAATAGTTTATACTTCCGCATTATTTGGCATTATGTGACCATTAGATTAGCCATCACCTATTCACCCCCCTCTAGGAACTTACAATTGGTATCAGAGCACTTATAATTGGTATCAGAGCTTGGTACTCTGATTTGGGTCTAACAACCTAGAGTTAAAGATCCTCATTTTTTAGGCTAATTACAATATTTTGTACACACACCATGGACTTCATGTCACCACCCACCTTTGACATTCTTAACATCCAAATTTGAAAGGTTAAGATGTCTTTGTACCTCAAGGCCCTAGGCATTCATGTTATCTTGCCACTACTAATAATGCATATTATTTAGATGGTAAGAATTTTGAGGCTAATGCAAAAGCCCTTCATGCTTTAAAGTCTACCCTAAATGATGATTATTTATCTAGGGTTTCTAATGTTGATTCGGCTTTTGTAGCTTGGAACATCATCACCTCCCTTGACGAAAAGGATCTATATTATGCCGGGAGCGATTCGGACGTTGGAAGCAACACCTCCAACAAGTGCTATATGGTCCAAGGGGATAACCCCCTTGAGGTAACTACCGAATCTGAGGATGAGGATAATAACATGTCATATGATGAGTTATCTACTTTTTGTCAACTATTGCTTGAGAAATATGACATGATTAAAAAGGAAAATAAAAATTTGAAAAAGAATTTTGATTGCATACATAAGGAAAATGATTCATTTAGAAGTAGCATTGCATGCTTAGAAAAAGAAAATAAAGATTTGAAAAATGAGAATGTTTCCTTGTATTCAAAATTGAATGATTTGTGTGAAAGAAATAATACTTTGAAAAATGAAATGATTTTGGTGGAAAAACAAAAGGAAGTTGTTTTTCAAGAAAATAAATTTTTGAAAGAAAAATTGTTGAAAAAGAAAAAGATTTTGTTTCTAAAAAGAACAAGAAAAATGATTCTATATCTCACCATGCTTTACATGCCACCACTAGTGAGATTAATGTTTTGAAAAACAAAATGAATTGTTTGAGTTCAACTTTGAACTCTTGTGCATTTAACCATACTAGATTGGAGTCTATGTTTTCAAAGAAACAAGCTCCACATGTTCATGCACATCATAATCATGCATTTGCATATGTTGCACAACATGATCACAAACATTTACATAAGCATACTAAGGTATACACATGTACACATTGTGGCCGCAAAAGCCATTTAGCAAAATTTTGTTATGACAAGTTGCATCATTTTAATTTTGCTAATAATAAGATTTTTGGGTTCCTTATAAGACCAACCCCAAAGGACCCAAGAAAATATGGGTACCAAAATCCCCACCTTTTGTATTTGATGTAGGTGAGGGCTCTCACACGACGTGAGAGGGATGGTGCCTTGATGGTGGGTGCATTTGAAATAAAAGGACACATACTTGGAGCACCACTATCAAGGAGGTTTTGGTGGGAAAGACCACCAAGCTTGGAGCTTTGGAGTTGGTAACAATCTCTAAACTCCTACTTTATATGTACATGCTTTTTATATATATCATATTCATAGCATGTTCATGTTTTAATTATTTTTTTTTTGTGCTTCATGTGGTGATAACATGCTTAGATGTAGTTTTTATCAAAACTTGTATTATACATGTACAAATAGTGAGCTACATTTGTTTTATATATGATTGCACTTCATGCTCATTTGTACCCACTATATGCATATGTATAGACTAGTTTTGATGATTCTCATTTATACATGCTTTGCCAATTTTTTATGATTTACTTCATGTATATGTATTATTAATTCAAATCTAATAAATATACATGTATACCCGTGAGTCTCTTGCTTCATGCAAATACATTTGATAGACTCTTTTATATTTGGGATATGTATGTGTATTGTTAGTTTTGGATAAATCATATATATACCATGAAGATTAGTGTTTTAATAAATTTTTTTTTAAATATGACTTATGATCTTTTTGAGCTTAAATGACTATTTCATAAAAATGCTATTTACATGATCTTTTAACACTCACATCTTCATTTATTATTTCATGACTTAGTTTCATGATCATTTTGAGCTTTATAGTCCATGAGTGATTAAATCTTTATGTACTTAGTTATGTTTTATGAAAAACATATGATTTGATGTATTTGAAGGATTTTTAACTAGTTGTTCAAAAACTATTTTATACTAGTTATTTATTCTTCAATTAGTTTATAAGTTATACACATGATCCTATTTTAATCTATTGGATAAATTCTTTTGTATTCTCAAGATTTGATGCTTCATGATTTGAATATTAGTTTAAATGTTAGTTATTGTCAACACTAGGATTTATATCTGTACATATTATGGGTCACAAATAAATCTATATATGTTGGGTTTGATTGCTTATTTGTGCCTATTTGGTGTGCTAGTATAGCCTAGCTTTGATGATCCTTACATTTTTAAACTTGTATTCCCATTTTGGATTTGTGTTATGATCATGCGCTTTTATTTCATGTATATGTTTATTTTGCCAAATTTTAAGATATACATGTATTCCTCTTGAGTCATTTGCCTTTCATGCAAATCTATATATATGGACTCAATTGTGTTTAGGGATATGTATGTATACTTCTTGTGTTGTCAAAACATACATATACCTTGAAATATATTTTTTTTATAAAAATTTTGTGGTGATGTTTATGTTTTCAAAATTTATGATAATTCTCACATTGTCTTATTTAAAGGAATATTGAGCTTCATTGCATTTTCATGTGATTTACACATATTTCATGAAAAATATTTTTATTTTATTCCTTGTTTGAAGGATTCCGTACTAGTTTTCAAACATCTTCATTTAACTAGTTCGAGTTCTTCATGCGGTAGATTATATAATGTATACACTTAAGCTTATTTTTCTATTGGTATCATTGGATATTTTCAATTGGTATCAATATGAACTTCTTTTGTATATACTCATATTTTGTTTTCCCATATATGTATGTATCAATTTCATTTGGTATGCTCATTTTTCATATATATATATGATTTGTTTTGTGCTTGAGATAAAATTGTTTTACATATTTAAAGCACAAAGTTGTTTATGATAAGAAAATAAATATTTTAAGAAAAAATCTCAATATTTGTTTTATTGAGAAAATTCAAAATTTTGTTTTATAAGAAAAATTCAAAATTTTTGATTTGTATTGCCTATATGCAAGGAGAGCTTAACATCTCTTCTAAATATAAATTCATATTGAGTGTATTGTATATTGAGGAGCTTAACAACTCTTCTTTATGTGGTACACGTGTGTAGGGGGAGCTTCACATCTCCTCTATGCATTACATATTATATGTTATGTGAATTAGGGCTTGTCATCCCTCTTTCATGTAATATATATGTGTAGGGAAGTTACTTAACCGTCTTCCTCTTCATGAATGTATATCGCATATAACCTTTTATTGATATGATTGATTTGACCCCTTTATTGGTTTCTTTGTTTATGACAAAAAGGGGGAGAAAAATTTGATGATTTTGTTTTATTTTAACCCCTTTGTTGATGATTGACAAAAAAGGGGGAGAAGTATTTGAGATATATGCATGCTTTTGGTTAAAGGATTTATGTTTATGCATATATGTTTTGTTGTGCAAAGAGGAGAAAAAGATTTTGTGATTTTGTTTTATGCTTGATTAGCATGTTTATTCCTATATTTGCATACATGTTTATGTGCCTCATTGCATATTTATTTGTTTATGTGGTATGCATGAGTTAAGGGGGAGTTTCTTTGAAGCTTTACTTTAATCCATGCATATATAACTTCATGAGTTTTGTCATCATAAAAAAGGGGGAGATTGTTGGCCCAAAGGCCCATCACTCTAGTTTTGATGATGATCAACTCATGTAGTTATGTTTACTAATGATCTTGTGTTTAATTAGTGACAGATTTATGATCAAGATCTTAATAGGTGCGTAGCTTCAACAAAGGATTTGAAGTCAAGTTTTTGGAGCTAGCACGGTGTTTGGACCAAGTCAAGAAGATGAGAAGGCTTCAAGTGAAGACTTCAAGAAGATCAAGACTTGTGTCTAGATATAAGATTTTATTTTTAGATAAAATGTAAAGGATAGAATAGTTGGTGGATTGCTCAAGTATATATCACACACACACTCTTGATTTAGTTATCTTTTCATAAAAGAATTTTCAGTTTAGAAAAGACTTTCATTTTGGAAAAATACATTTTGGTTTTTGGTGTTTTCTTATATACATGTTTTAAACCAAAACCATATCTAGAGCTTAATGCTAAAAACATAGATATTTCATCTTAATTGTGTAGTGGATCATATCCATACACACTATGCTTTAATGAATTCAAAATATCTTGTTTTTGTATCATGAAGAAGTTTGGAAAACAAGTTTTTTTGAAAAATACTAGTTTTCATTTAAGCCAATATTTCCAACTTACAAAAATAGTTCAAATCTTTTATAACATGCCTTGATTTTGTGCAAGCATGTTTGTTTATCAAAGTATATTGGTAAAACTATTTTTGTATATTTTTAGTATTTTATGGGATTTTTATGTGAGCCAAAAGACCAAGTTTTAATCCCAGATTTTCTGTTCCAGGCTTTAGCCAAGTTGACTAGTCGACCTACCAAGTCGACTAGGGCTGAAGTCGGTCGACCGGCTCGGTCGACCGACGTGCACAGACGTGCATGCCTTGACCTGGCAGATGTCCGGTCGACCGCCCTAGTCAACCGGAACTGAGAGCAGTGCTCTCTGTTTATTTCGGTCGGCCGGACGGTCGGCCGGAGGCTCCAACGGTCGGATTTTTGACCGTTGGCGGTCGACCGGCCGGTCGACCGGCAGGCCTGACAGACCCCAACGGCTAGTTTTTCTTAGCCTATAAATTTGGGGGTTTGGTCATTGTTTTGCCATAAGATTTTTGGAGACTTTTAGAGCTAGTTTTTCCTACTCTTTTCAGAGGTTTTTCTCCACAAAATTTAGAGCCAATACTTCCAATTAAAAGGAGAGTTTTTATCTAGAGTTTAAAAGAGATTCTTTGAGTTTTCCTCCACCATCTCTTTCCTTGTTTTTCTCACAAACACTTGAGCAACCCATTGAGCTATTCATTCTATAGGAGTGTTTTTGTGAGAGAATTTTAGGTGATCAAGAGTTGTGATCACCAAAGTTCTACTTTGTTCTTTGAGAAGGCGGACGGTTGTGTTCGCATTGTTTCAGGTCCTAGTGTGGACTCGGTTGTTTCAGGTTCGGGTGCGAACTCTTGTTTGAGGTGCGGCCTAAGCGAGCCGGTGGGCTTGCGTGTGTACGTGACTAGAGAGTCCGAGGGATTGTAGGTGTTGCGGCACCAAGGAGAGATCCATTGGAATCGTGCATAGTGGAAATCCTTCGTGTGTCGAAGGCGGGGATGTAGAGCAAGTGTGCTCGAACCTCGAAACAAATCCTTTGTGTTTGCGATTGCTCACTCTCTCTCTCTCTTTATCTCTTATTTATATCTTGCATACTTTTATTGTGCTCACTTTATATGCTTGATATACTATTGTGCTTAATTGTTATACTTGCTTGGGATTGTTTGCTAACACTTGTATTTAACCAAGAGAGCCAACGCGGCACCTCAACCCTTATCAAGGGGAATCTAGAGGAGTTTGTCCAGAGCCCTTCACGGGGAATTCGGCAACACTCTTGTGTTATACGTGGTGTTTAGTGTAAAAGTTTAGTTTAGGTCATAATAGTTTATACTTCCGCATTATTTGGCATTAAGTGACCATTATATTAGCCATCACCTATTCACCCCCTCTAGGTGAACTTACAATTGGTATCAGAGCACCTACAAATATCACACCTATGACAATGATCTTCTCTTGATTTTCTCAATGAAATTGAGACTTTCAATGCTAAGTTAAACATTACACCTCTAGATTTATTTCACTATCAAGTTATTATTACACCTATGATAGTGATATTCTCAGTTTTCTCAATAAAAATGAGGCCTTCTTGGTGCTAAGTTAATATCACACCTTTAACATACATCCTTGTCAAGTTTAACATCACATCTCTGATAATTTAATTTGCTCAAATTGCAAAATTAACCTGTCATATTAACATTATACCTCTGACGGTAAAAATCTCTTTGGATCCTCAATGAATCCACTTGTCATTCTCCTTAATAGAATGACATGTCTACTTAAATTGTGTAGATCGCAAAATTAATCGCTGTTATGTTAATATCACATCTCTAACAGTAAACCTTCATTTCACTAATTTATAGTAGAGTTCTAGTCACGGTAACACTAAATCTCTGACAATAGACTCGGATATAATCCTCGGTGGATAAAACTCCACTTGTTATTCTCATCAATAGAATAGCAAGTCCACAAAACTTGTTCAAATCATAAGTCCAGATTTTACTGTCAAGTAGCATCACACCTCTGATAGTAACCCTCTCAAGTTTCCCTAGTGGAGTTATTTAATTTATTAAGTTAATATCACACCTCTGACAATTAAAACTCTTTAATTTACTCAGTCTAGTTTTCTAGTGAAAAAAATAGACATAATTCAAGAAGCTTTGAGTGTGACCTTCACGTCTCAAGCACAGAGCCGCGTCTCAAATATCAAGCTATAGTCGCGTCTCAACATCAAATGAAGGTCGCGTCTTTTGAAGTCCACGACATCCGCGTCTAATGACAAGTGCGTCTAATGTGACATTTGCGAGAGCCGCATCCTCTCCCCCTAATATAAAGAGTAAGTCTTTGTTACTGCAATCAGTTCAACAGTACACTGGCAAAGGCAATTTACAATTCTACCGGTTCAACAATACACCGATAATCAAATAGAGCTCAGATAAGTTCTAGACTGTGTATCAAGATACTTATAACGATCTTTTCTGGAGGCTTCAAATAGTTAAACAGTACATTCACAAAAACTAGAATCTAGACAAGATCAAGCTTAGGACATCTCAAAAGATTTTCAGTCCTATAATGGGAGTCCAAATCAACATGAAGTTCAAAATATTTGAAATCCGTCCAGTCAACCGCAGAGTTTCAAAAACTTTGGAGGGGTTCTGTAGGCTGTCTAAAAATTGCTGAAGACAAAGCCTCAGATGCAAACCTTGCAGACGCGGAGGTCACGTTTAAGTCTCAGACGCGGGCCTCATGCCAAACACAAGGGTCGCGTCTCAACCCAAACGCGAACCTCGCGTCCTTTGTCAAACGTAGAGATCATGTTCCAATCTCTGACGCGAACCTTGCAGTCTCTGCCAAACGCGATGGTCGTGATGTTCTTTGAGACGCAGACCTTAGGGCCACGTTTCAACATTAAAATGCGAGCCTGTGTAGCTTCGCATTTCAACACAAATGCAAACTTGAGAAGCTTCACGACCCTGTAAGCTCTGCGTTCCAATACAGACGCGAGCCTGTAAGCTTCGCGTCTCAATATCAGAGCGAGGTCTGCGTCCAGCACGAGACCCGTGTTTCTGCTTTAGCTAACAACCACGAACTTGGTTAGTTACACCCCATTATCTCTCCAGATAAGGGGGATAACTTCCCATTATGGAGAGATTTAAGGGATTGGTTATACCCAAAATTCTCTATAAATAGCTATGAATAGCTTGAGGACAGAGGGGAGTTCGGGAGAAGGAACTCAAGAAGCCATAGGTCAGAGGAGGAGAATCCCTAAAAAGACACACTTAATGCTTGATGCTTGAAGCTGGATAACTACAACTGAAAGCTAAGCACAAGGCTGCTGAACACACATTGTGTTGGATGAGAAAATTCTATAAACTTGCTGAGTTTAAGTTGAGTTTCTAACCTCTTTGAGATTTTAGCCACTGATTAAGGTTTTATACCTGACCAGTGCACTTCCAACGAGAGCCAGAAGATCTGAAGATCAAACTTGAGGTTTGGCTCATTAACGGAGAATAAGAATCACTCTCCACTGCTACACGAAGAACCCAGCCCTAAACAAAGGGGAGACCTAACCATTCTTCCTTCTTTTGTAATCAGATTATTGATCTGCTGGAATTTTCTTTTAAAGAATTTACACGCCTTCAATTTTCCGAGGAAACACACGTGTCTTAATGAGAGAAAGGAAGAGGGATTGATAAAAAAATAAAAAAAAAATTGAGATAGGGGGTTTGTATAAAATGGGAGATAAATAATTTCCCATCCTCCTTTTCATTCTCAGGCTAAACGAATCCCTTTCTCCTTCATCGTTCCATAATTTCAAAACCTAAATCCAACCTCTCTCCTTCCCTTTCTTCTTTCCCCCTAACCCTCTCTCTCCCCCTCTTTGGAGATGGCGGCGTAGCCCAGCCCAGCCTGGCTGGGGCGCGCGCAGGCCGCGCGCACAACAAGGCGGCGGTACGTGATCGCAGGCGCACGCAGCCTAGTACACGACATGGAGAGGAGGGGCATCAACCCTCAATATTCACTCCCTCCCCTCCTTTGGTATGTGTGAATGAAAGCCTAAAAAGAACCCTAGCTCTTTCTTTCTTATTTTCCTTTATAATTCAGTTTCTTCCTCTTTTCTCTGGTGATGGCCAACCTGGCACTGGCGGCAAGGCAGAGGTTCGACGACCACGAAGAGGAGGAGAGCTATGGTGAATGAGATCCTATCTTGATCTAAGTCTATTTCATTTTCTTCGCAATTTCAGAAAAATTCTCATGAACATGTCATGATTTAGCACCAATAATCAACTTGTATCATCTTCAGATTCTCGATAATCAAAAATCAAAATTGAGGGGGTTTTCTTAATCTATGTTCTTTCATATTTTCTTCCAATTTTCTGAACGAAATAATTACTGTAAATAGAATAGTAGATCTTTTATATGGATACACAAATCTGTTAAACTATATAATTTGTAAATTCAGATTCCATTCATCAGTGTATAAGATCAAACGGTATCATCTTATATACCATTAGAAAGATAATCGAGTCTATTTTCCAACGGCTCTTATTGTGTCCCCATTGGTTACCAGTGCTTTGAGTTATTACTGAAATATAACATATTGATTGAAACTACTGTGCTGCAGAACTTATTCACGACTGAAGAGTTTCTGAATATTTGAAACAGTCTAGTTGAATTAAACCTATCATGTAATATATCACTGAAAAGGTAATGAAGTCTAGTTTCTAATAAAATTTTTCGTGTTTCATTTAATTATTTAAAATAAAAGTTATTATAAAAAACCATCAGTTATCTGAAAAGACTGAGCTACAAAATGTACTTAAGCAGTAAGTTCATGACTAATGACCATTGCTAAAACAAACTACTCATAGTATATGATATGCCATTTAAAAGATATAAAAATTCATAAGAGTCTACTTTTCAGCGGTTCATGTTACTTCCCATTTGAATGTATGTGATAGGGATTTTATTGAAACACTATGCGTAGGTTGGAAAATTTTCGCCAGAATTGAATAGTATAATCCATGAATTTAGAAATTTTGAAGTAAGGTGCAAAACTTGAACTAGTAATATTATTGTAAATTATTTCTTGTTGGGAAACTAAACATGTGTGGGTTACAATCATGTAACCGTTGACCAAAAAGAAGATACTAAGAGGATTGAGTAATTCACGGTTTAAGAAGACTTACGTAAAGTATAATATATCACAATTGGGATCAAGATACTGGTAATAAATGCGAATTTTGTATCTAAATAGTTCAGGTAATAAGTTATGCTAGTAATTATGATGAATGGGGTTATTTACCAATCATGCATAATTATTGTACACGTTGCTCTTGATTGAGAGATTTCATGTGGATGCTAATTGAATCCTAGAACCATTGAAAGAATCAAAGCATTAAAATGAAGAGTGACACTATTATAGTTAAATTTGCGAACTGGGGTAATTCAAATATTTTCCATCTAAGTCGAGAAATTGAGGTATAGGATTCGAAATATTAGAAATAATAAAATATTTAATAGCCTTTCTTCATACTTTAAATTGCTCAGTACTCTCTACTAAACTATCACACACAGACACACACACACACACACACAGACACACACACATATATAGACACACACACACACACACACACACACACACACACACACATATACACACAAACACACACACACACACACACACACACACACACACAAAAGATGGACTTGGAACATTCCATTGCATATAAGACCTATGTCCCTTGTGTGATATAACATTCATTGATCCATTACTTATTTTGGTGGCAACTTAGATGATCCTAACGAGTGCCGTAAAATAGACATATGAAAAAGTTTAAATCAAAAATTTAAATTTCTCTATATAGGAAGCTTGGCCTATTTATATCCAATATTTTCATCCAATACTCCTTTAAAGGATTGAAGCTCATGGTCAATGTCTATTCATTATTTTTTTGAGAACTCCTTCGAAAGTTTCTATATAGATACTCCACAGGTTGTCTTTAGAGATTTCATTGTTAGAACACTTTTTCTCTATCTTGGTTCTAAGCAGCAGTTGCAGAAAATAAAATTCTGGTCCTATCGAAATGATATTAGTATAACATTTTCCCCTTCAGTCCTTGAGCCTTGTCATGTTAAATTTATAATAGTTTTGAATTCTCTACTTCAGGTAGCGGTAATTGTCCGGTGACTGGTTATATTCCCATGAATAGTGCACGTATGCACCTACTTGCATTTTGATATTATATATCGTGTCTTATAAGTAAGGGTGCTTTCCTTCATTGGGTTTAGGATGCCTCATTTCAAATCTTATCACATATTCCCTTCATGTGGCTTTTCCGTGGTAAGGAGAAAACTTGAAAGTTTCCTTTAGAGGCATAAATTTAAATTTATTAAGTGTACATACATCCAGCCTATGATGAATACTGTAAAGTGAGTCCCATGAACTACTTCTAACACATCGATACCAATGCTTGTATGACACTTAAACAATATATGGAACCATGATGGATTTAGAAAGAACTAGACTTCGATTGGAGAAGCCAGCTAATGAGTATAACAATTGTGTAGTTATATCATTATTACAACCGAAATATGAATAAACTCTGCTATTTATTCATATTTATTATTTAAATGTGTACAAGCCTTTACTAACAGGAAACGGAAAAGAAACGAGCCCAAAAGCCCATTTAAATTAGTTTAAATTTAAATTAAGGATTGAGACAAAAATTCAGGAGATTTGCTAAAGATCAGAGCAAATCAGAAGATTACACTAAATGAAAATTGGTTAAAATTCAAATTTCTATGAATCCATTCGATTAGCTAAAGATCTACGAAGGTATCGTGAAATCCAGATACTAAATGGAAAAACCCTTTGGATAAAAGGAGCCAACAAGAGATTAAAAAACATCACTCCTTGGGTGTAGCCCAGGCCGTGAAAACGCGACCCTAGTCATGTTTCTGCGGCTCTGTTACAGAGTTAGGGGAAGCATTTGCTCCTCTATCTTCTCACTCCTTTCCCTCTTCAATTTTGCCTATAAAAACTGAGATTTCTTAAGGCCATAAAGAACGATTGAGTAGAGATAGATTTTAGGCTAGATTTTTACTCTAGTTTAGCTTAAGATTTTGTTTATCTTTCAATGTAATTTTGTTTTTATTTATGTAACCCAGAGGAGAGGAGATTTTCATGAGAGAATAAGAGTAAATGTTGTACTGAGAGTGACACCGGTGTAAGTATTCTTCTTCTTTTCATTATTTCTTGATTGAATCTAAGTTACGTTTTGTTTATGTTTTATGTTCTTCTTCTTCTTTCACTCTTCTTCTTTTCGGTTTTGATGATAATCCAAGTGAGTCGAATAGCATCGATAATATCTTGCCTATGTGAGTGTCACCTATAGCTCATGACGACGGATTCCTCCCGTTGTTCGCATCATTTCATACTTGCTCGACGAAGCTTGATGATGTAATGTGAACGGTTAATGAATTATATCTTATGGGTTATACACTGATCGCCTCCAAATTAAGGTAAACATGCCAATGATCCAAGGTAAGTCATCGTCCAAAAGAGATAAGTAAATATTTTAGTTTTTCTTTCTTTTCATTTCTTAGTGTAGAACACACATTTCAATCATCAATTCTTCTTTCATTACCCTTTCTAATTCTTTGTTTTAACTTCATTTTTCTTTTATATAATAACCGTCTTCTCCTATTTGCCACTCTTCTCTAAATGAACATAGATTTCATTTCTCTTTTCTTTGTATAAACATAGAAGAACTTTTAACCCATTTTAATAACTTGAAAAGAACATATCAACATGCTTCCATCGCAAGTCCTTCATTGTAGATTACGACCCACATAGCCACTTGCTATAGCGGTAGAATTGAGAACCTTGCAATCTCTTTCTAAATTCTGTATTTTTTTCTATGCACTGGTTTACCTCAATCAACATGCACGGTCCTAAGGGGCCATGGGAGGCAGTGAAGTGGATTCTACAGTACATCAAAGGTGTTATAGACGTTAGTTTAGTATTCAAGAAGGATGATTACGGGTAAGAAGGAGTATATCAGATATGTTGATTCTGACTACGCTGAAGACCTTGACAAATGCCGCTCAACAATGGGAGATGTATTTTCACTATTCTAAGTACCGGTAAGCTGGCACTCTACTCTCTAGTCTACTGTCGCATTGTCTACTACGGAGGCCGAGTATATGGCCATGACAGAGGCTATGAAGGAGGCAATTTGCCTTCAAAGTTTACTCGATGACTTAAGGTTTGATCAGAATCTGTTGAAGATCAACTGTTATAGCATAAGTGCTATCTATTTAGAAAAGAACCAGATGTATAATGCAAGAACGAAACACATCGATGTTAGGTTTTACTTTGTTTAGGAGATTCTTGAGGAGGGTGACATCGAGTTATAGAAAATTTACATAAAAGAGAATCCCACCGATATGCTTACCAAGATTGTTCAGGGATTGAAGTTTGCATATTACAAGGAGTTACTCCAAATCATTCCAGTTGTTTAAGCTTGATGGAGCTCATTTGGATGAACTACGAATGGCTTGATCCCCTGGAAAAGGGTACACAGGCAACCACACTGGTGCAGTCCGTTGGAGTCGACATGATACTATGTTGAGTTCGGCTCAGATTTGAGAAATCGTCGTCAAGGTGGAGAATTGTGGGGAGAGAGAAGAATAAAAGTTAGAGGATAGAGGTTTTAAAGGATAAGGCATTGGGCTGTTGACGTTAGACTCGTATACGCTCAACTGCTGAAGTGAGCTATCAATAGCAGCCACTTTGTACTGTCGACCACGTTTATCGAAAGTGGAATTTCTCAGAGAACTGTCGACAGTCCCTTTAGGTTGTCGACAGCAAGAGGATTCTGGGCGAATCCGAGCAGGTGTCTGAATCCATTCTGATCCGAATTTGGAGTTGTTATTTTCTTCTTTTTTTTTTTTTGAGGAACTTCATGCCTATATAAAGAGGGGTAATTGCCCTCTGATATTATATACTGTAATTGATTAGTGTAATAAGAATTCTCTCTCCCCCCTTCTGTCCTGAGGACATAGGCAAATTGCTGAACCTCGGTAAAATCTTGCGTTCTTGTTTTCTTCGTTATTTGCTTTATTCTTGTATTTAGCGACTATTCTCCGGTGCATCTCTACTCTATCGCTGGTGGTTCCAAAAGTAATATAATCTCATCAAACTTATCCATGATTGATTGACAGAAAAACAAGGGTAAATTTTACTCCAAACCTCGTTTTTATTAAATGAAATGAATGTTTTTATCCTGATATTTTTTTTCTCAGAATTACATCTGATTACATACACTAAAATTACCAATTTGATTTACTAATTAATTTGTCTCACGACCTAGGGTTATCTGATTGAATTGCCGGTCATCTCCTAGAAGCCTGAAGATGGACGGGAAGTATAAACTGAAACAAATTGCGACCTATCAATTCTTGGCTATGCGAAAACAAGGAAGATAAGAGCAAGAAAGTTCAAGGAGGCCGGAAAAGAATTCCTGATCGCTGTTGATTCCAAACTTTTTCTCAGTTCCTGAATGGATATCCATTATACACTTGAAATTGAAATGCATCTCTGATCCCTTCGACATTGGTTCTCAGTGAATCAGACCCAAGAAGACAGAAAACAAGAGATGATATCTTTTGGTTAACAATCATTATCCTGCTGCCTCCCGGTGATTCAGTTATAAGTTGACGGCGATGTGTATATGAATGCTTTAGGCTTTTCTACCGTAGTGCAGAATCATCACATGGTCAGCGATCGGCGAATTCATCATCGTCACCATTGGCGCCGTGCACCATATGCTGTCTCTGATGTGTTGCAGTGTCAGCAGAGGGTGAAGCTGCTGGCCTCTACAGGAAATTTCTACCTGATTCAGCCGAGCAGTGGATGCATGGTCAGTCTACAGTGAACAAGGGTGCAGGAAATTCCATGTGTTTCTCTCGACGATAAATTTACATGTTGAGAAAAAAACATATGCAATGCATGCGATAAATTACAAATTAAGCTAGTGCATTCAATCTGACTAGTCTTTGAAATTGACAAAAAGGCAGATTGTGAGATACATATTACAAGCCAAGTAAATTTTTCCATGAACTTTGTATTTTTGTTGCCAACAAGTATGATGAATTCTGCACGCTAAGGAGTAATAAGTTTCAAGGTATGTTTTTTTGATGTCATTGCTATAATCTTATGTATTCATTTCTATTTCTAGTCAGATTATACGAATCTTTCTACTGGAATTTGTGTGGGTAAATTTACACACGCTGTTGATTAATTATAGATGTAAATTTTCATTTGAGGCTGCTTGCTGGACTATACTTGTATTGAAGAGGACGTGCGGAGATGAGGTTCCTTTATCATCTTTCTTTTGTTTTTTAATTTTTTTAATTTTTTTTTTTACTTTTCTCACGTATTGCGTGACATTCTTTGTTTAATTTTGCTGCAAGAGACTTCTATTAGGTCTGTTTGGTTGTCGTAACTGGCCGTAATTCGTAGTTGTAATTGGTAAAGTCTTTTACAATTATAAATTTTACGGTGTTTGGTTGGTAATATAAAATTATAAAGTGGGAAAGTGTATTGTACTTTATGGTGTTTGGTTGTCGTAATGTATAAGTCGTAAGTGAAAAAGTTGACCACAAAATTAACTATTTGGTGATTTTAAAAGTTTTAATACTGCAAATAAATATTAAAAAAGTTAAATATTAAAAATTTTTAATATTAATATAAAAAATATTACAAATTTGTATGACCACAAAATTAACTGTAACAGGGCTGTAAGTGAGTGGTAACTGGATTGCAAGTGAGTGTTAGTTGAGTTACGTAAGCCTTTTACGAATTACGGTCCAAACAAACGCCGTAGTTGTAACTAGGTAGTAAGTCATTTACGAATTACGGAGTTTTACGCGAAACAAATGGCCCCTACGTCACCTACTATGTCAGTCTAGAATATTCCGAGAGAAATTGAACAGAAAGCGTGTGGGCGAGGCTCAACATGTGAGCCATGTGACTAGCCAAAGTTGGGCTCCGACCGATTAAAGAACGATCGCTGTACGATAGCTAAGGGCACCTAAACGCTCACTTCAGATCCCACAACCTCGGGCCCAGGCCTAGGTCATGCCCTCTGGGGCCTGACCCAATCTGAAAAGTCTTGTTTCGATTGAACCTTCTCAGCTGTTGTGTTTCTAAAGTAACTCTAGTCATTAGGGAGATGATAGCTGTGATAACTTAGCAAAGGGTAACGTAAAACCCTCTACAATATCCTTATAAATAGTCTTAGGACTGCAGGTGAAAGGTATGCTCTGCAAATCCTAATTTTTACTATCAAATTATTACTTTCAACTGCGAATCTGACTTAGACATCAGAGGAATTTCGACTGGACCCAAGCTCGATCTTCCAGACGTTGTTCTCTATACTTGCAAGTCTCGTGGATGAAGAGCGGTAGTAGTCATCCTAGTAATCCGATCCACAAACAATCTTATACCTTCTGTAGAAATAGAAAGAAAAATGATGGACGCACAATATGAGACGCGAGCAATGCTAATTACCGTATATCTTTATAATAGAAGCATGCATGTTCATTTAACATTAGCCTTTTCTTTAAAAAAAAAAAAAAAAAAAAACCCAGATTAAGTGTGTTCCTATATAGAATTTACCTAATCAAGGTAACTATCTTTAGACATTTGGTTCTTTTGGGCATGGACTAACTTAGACATCTCTGAACTCTTTATATACAGGAAACAAATTTAACTCCCGCCCATGGATTTAGGCATCTCTCAACACTTATATTACGGGCCTGTTTGTCTCGTCGCAAAACGCTACAAGTCGTAAGTCATAAAACTTCTTTTCTATTTTCCGCTGTTTGTTTCCCTAAAAAACAAGTTGCAAAATGCAACTCTCATTTTTTTTACTTACAGTTGCTACAGTTAAATTTGTGATTATATAAATCTCACTTTTACACTCATATTTTTCTACTTGCAGTTGTTACAATTAATTTTATAGTCATGTAAATTCCACTTGTACTACATTTGCAATTCAAAGCAGTTACTTGATAATCAATATATAATTTAATATTATCAAACATTTAATACCTATAATAGTGTTTAATTTCTCATATTTTTAATCTTTAGTTTTTATTATTTTAATATTCAATATTTACTATTTTAATTTAATATTATTATTAAATACTTTATTTATTTATTAATCTTATACCAATTTTTTATTATTTTATTTAAAGTTGATATTTATTATTATAACAATATTATACTTTAATATAAAACTACTATATTTTTAATTATTTTTTTAAATATAAATAATTATTTATTAATATTTTTAATATACTTTATTATTATATTAATATTTTATTATGTTAATATTGTAATAATAATTCATTATAATAATAATTTATTATTAAATTATAAATATATTTTATAATTTTATAATAATTTTATAATAAAATTTAATATTATAATAAATTTTTAAGTATTTTTAATATTATAATATTATAACTATATTTTATTATTTTTCTTAAGGTTTTTTAATATTTATGTTTTATTAGTATTCTTGAAATTTTATTAATATTCTTTAGATTTTCTTAAAATTTTATATTATTTATTTAGTTAATATTTTAGTAATATTTTACTAATTATACTAATATTTTACTAATATTATTGTTATAA
Source organism: Agave tequilana (assembly GCA_038442645.1). Classification (NCBI taxonomy): domain Eukaryota; kingdom Viridiplantae; phylum Streptophyta; class Magnoliopsida; order Asparagales; family Asparagaceae; genus Agave; species Agave tequilana. The sequence continues at coordinate 11,281 of JAVJIF010006986.1, read as the reverse complement.
ATAAAATATTAAGGTTATTAATATTTTATCTCAAATTTATTAATACAATTTAATTTGTAATAGTAGATTTAATTTAATAATATTTATAATATTTAAATCAGTGCTACAGTTAATTTAGTGGTCAACTTTTTCACTACACTTTTACATTACAAACCGAACACTGTAAAACACAATATACTTTCCCATTTACACTTTCACTTTACCAACCAAACACCGTAAAATACAATATATTTTCTCTGCTACAGTTCACTTTTCCCATTCTCATTTTACGACTTACGACATTTTGCGGCGAAACAAACAGGCCCTACATAAAAACAAATTTAACTCCCCTCGTTAGTATTGGCGCTCTGATATCAATTTTGCGCGCAGCGGAACCTTAGCGATATAATAATACTTAAAAAAGAAAATTATTGTAAAGCAAACTAGTAATGCTAAGACAAAAAAGTAATAACAACAATAAGAGGATTTACCGTGATCCGGCCCAAACTTGACCTACTTCCACAGAGAAAGAATTTGAGAAAGTTTTATTAATAAACTTGGTACAAGAGACCTAACTTTCCCTTGATCCCACACGAGTATTCACCTTCCCATTGAATTTACACCTAGATTACAAGAGTATACCTTCTCTCTTTGCAACTCACATTCCTCTCTCTCTTTTGGCTTCATATATTTCTTGTTGTATTACAATATGCTAGGTTATAATCTATTTTTATAGAGTTTTACAATTCAAACTTTATTCTAATTATTAGATGGTCTTGGGTATCAGATGCTTGAAGAACTTGATCAATTCTTCTAGGAGTTAATTTTCTTGATCTAGAAAAATTTCAGACCCTTCAAACTTTAGATACAAATTTTCGTTGAATAGAATTTGGGTTTTATTCGGAATCCACCACAAAAGAAACGTGAACACGCAAGAAAAAGAAAACCAGAATCTGATTCTGACCACATAGACTTGTCAACAAGTTTTCCAGTCTATCGACAGCAGAAGCTGCCTGTTGACTGACTGAGCTGCATGTTCTTCTCTTTATCTTGCTGACGACAGGTCCTGTTGATAACCTACTGGTGTAGTCGATATATGTGCTGCCACCCTTTTCTGAATTTGCTTCATTTGCAAGTTCTTATTTTTTCTCTAATTCAATTGAATCTTCTTGACCATCATCTCTTTCTTAAAAATAAGGCAAAATCCTAACAATCTCCACCTTGACTTAATTTTCAAGCCTTTTGCAAAACACCTTGAGATTTTGAATTAGTACAATAATTCTTTACTTGATTATAACTGTACCGTGAAGCCTTTAACTCTTGTCCCCTCTTTCTGAGCCTTTGGCTGATTCATCGCCATGGTTTCGGCCATCTCGGGCCTTGCTAAAATGCACCATTTCTCTTTTCTATAACACTTTGACCTGGTTCACATCCTATCATAGTATTCTTTGAAACTCCACCTCGCAATGAGCTCCCTTCCAACCTAATCCTTGAAACTCCACCTTGAATTGAGTTTTCTTTTCCTTCAGTTTATATAATCCTCCATACTTCTCTCTTTTAAGGATTACCTTGTCTTCTTGACTAATCATGACGATGCCTTGTTACACTTGGCTCTGATATCTTTCTTTCATCAAGCGCCCTTATCGATATTAGATTGTTTCGTGCCTCCATGACATACCGAACTGCCTCTAGAGTACGCACTGTCCCATCTCTGCATGTAACCTTGACTGTTTCAGTTCCGATGACCTCACAAGCCGAACCATCCGCTATCTTGATAATCCTTTCCTCCTTTGTTACCAAGAAATTGAACATCTTTTTATGGGAACATATATGAATTGTATTATCAGAATTAAATATCCAGTGTTTATTTGAGAAATATTGTCTTCAACGTAGATAGCTATTAATACTCCAGTGTCTGATACACCACTCATTGCTACGTCTATCCACAACTTGCGCTTTTCTCTTCAATCACTCTTACCGATGTTTGCAGATATTATTTCAATGACCTTCCTTGTGAAAGCAACATGCCTTCGATGAGCCCAAACTTTTCTTTCCTTCTCCTCTTCCTTTTCTTCTTGTGACCACCATACCCAATCCTTCCTGCTCCTCTTGATTTGACTTTTTTCTAATTTATTTGATAAGAGAGTTGACGTGATCTTCTTCAAGATGAGAGTTTTCTTACCGTAGAGTCTGGTGGTGACCATTTAATCGTATGACTGTGAAAGCGAACTGAGAAGTATCAACACCTTTTCCTCCTCGTCGATCTTGACATCAACAGTTAGAAGCTTGATGATGATCTTATTGAAGAAATTTAAATGCTCCAACACCGCCGACCTTTCCTTTATGCGTAGCCCATATAGTTATTTCTTAAGATACATCTTATTGGAGATGTTTCTGTTCATATACAACGTCTCTAACATTGACCACAATTCATAGCCTTTTCTTCACTCATCACATTGTACATAATCTCGTCTGTGATACATAAATAGATTGTGTTTGTCGTCTTTAAATCCATCTCCTTCCAATCCTCACCTGACATACCTGCAGGTTTTGTTGACTTTTCCTGTAAGGTCTTGTGAAGATCTTGTTGCACCAGCAACGCCTTCACCTTCTTTTACTATAAAATATTCTTAGCCATTGAATTTCTCGATCACGTACGTACTAGCAGAAATTTCAATTTTCGACATATCACCTTTTGTCAACCTTTAACCCTGATACCAATTGTTGGTACAAGTGGCGCTCTGATACCAATTGTTGTGCGCAGTGAAATTTGTGACGATATGACAATACTTGCAAAAGAAAGCTATTTTAGAGCAAACTATCAATACCAAGATAAAAGAATAACAATAATAACAAGAGAATTTAACGTAATTCGGCCTAAATTTGACCTACTTCCACAGAGAGAAAACTTGAGAGAGTTTTATTAATAAACTTGGTACAAGAGAGCTAACTTTCCTCTTAATCGCACAAGAGTATTCACCTTCTCTTTGAATTTACACCTAGATTACAAGAGTATACATTCTCTCTTTGCACCGTCATCTTCTTCTCTCTTTTTTGACTTTCTATTGTTCTTTTATGATATAATGTAATAGGTTACAATCTATATTTATAGAGTTTTACAATGCAAACCCTATTCTAACTCTGAAATGATCTTGGCCGTCGGATATTTGAAGAACTTAATAAATTCTTGTAGTAGTTGATTTTCTTGATCTAGAAGATTCTAAACCTTTCAAACTTTAAAAACAAATCTTCATTGAAGAGAAATTGAGTTCTATTCGGAGTACACCAGAAAACAAATTTGAATGGGTCAGAAAAAGAAAACCTAAATCTGCTTTCTGACTACTGGCTGTCGGCAGCTTTCTCAGGCCTGTTGAGAGATGTGCCAGTCTGTTGACAGCAGATGCCAGTCTGTCGACAGCAGATGCTGCTTGTTGACAAACTGAGCTGTCTGTTCTTCTCTATATCTTGCTGTCGACACTGTCGACAGCCCACAGGGTGCAGTCGACAGGCCTGTTGACTGCCACTTTTTTTTCTAAATTTGCTTCTTTTCAAATTCTTCTTTCTTCTCCAATTCAATTTAATCTTCTTGGTCATTATCTCCTTCTTGAAAATAAGGCAAAATTCTAAACGTCTACCATCAAATTAAAAGAAAAAAAATCAATTCATATGAAAAACCTGTGTATGTTGCTCTCTAAAGGCTCTACAGTTTATGTTTCTGAGTAAAGCATTTATTTCCTTGTGCAAAAGGATTTTTCTAATGCTTTTCCTTAATTAGAGTTTCAAAAGAAACTTTTTATTTTTCATATTTCGTTTCAAGATAACACCTCCCTTGTTGTCTGCATTTTCAAGCTTAGGGCACATGTGAGATTGGATTTACTATATGGTGGGGTCCAAGGGGGAAAAAATCCCCATTTGTGTTTGGATCACAAAATGGGGAGGACGCTGGAATTGATGTGGGGCCCATGGACAGTGCACGGATGCCTCACGAAAAGCTCTCCGTTCCGTTTCAATTGTGGCCCGCTTCAAATGCCTCCGAAACCAACGGATCTCTGAAACACGCATCAGAAATACGCTGGACCTCTCGTTGCCCCCGCCCCGTCTGGGCCGGCCTCTCCGTTGCGTTTTTTTTTGTTGGCTAGTGGGCCAGCGAATGATGGGCTTTACTTTTGAAGTAGGCCCATAGCAATTTTTAATAGAATAACCATACAAATGTTATTTGTCTTAATGACGTCATGATGATGTCATGATTCTGACGCTTATTAATTTCATTCTCCCCCATCTTCTCTTTTTAAGCCCATGATGAGATTCCCACGGTCCCCGGCGCCACACGCAGACGTAACCTCTTTCGCGGGCAACGGGCAGCCACCTGAAATCTGCCCGGCCATCCCCATCCCCTGCCCGTTCTTTCCCACTACTTTAATCATCACGCCATCGCTACCTAGGGGTGGCCAACGGGACGAATCGGGTTGATTCGTCCCGTCTGGCCAACGAATCCATGACGAGACGGGTTGGACCCGTCTCGTCACGAATCTAAACGAGACGAATCAAGAATCGGGGTAACGAATCGGGTCTCTGACCCGATTCGTTACCCGGATTCGCCGAGACGGGTTAGACCCGTCTCGCCTTTTATTATTATTTTATTTTTAAAAATTTCAAAATTTCCATAATAGGTAATTTTTTAAGTTTTTGAGGGTTTAAAAAAAATAAAAACATAAAATAGGGGTCCGAAACTAATTTTCCCCTCTCACATATATAATAATATAGGACTTAAAAAAAAAAAAAAGAAAGAAGAGGGGTCGGGGAAAATTTTCCCCGACCCGATTCGTCCCGTGATTCGTCACGGGACGAATCTGACCCGTCCCGTTTAAACGGGACGGGTCAACTCGGGTTGACCCGCCCCTAAACGGGGCGGGTCCGGGTTGACCCGCAACCCGCCCTGTGCGACTCAAACGGGTCGCACAGGGCGGGGCGGGGCGGGTCGAAACGGGTCGACCCGCCCCGCTGGCCATCCCTATCGTTACCACCTGCTTGTTGGTGGGTCCCACGGTAACCTCCGTCCCCACCGCAAATCAACATGCCATCTCATTCTCATAAAAACCTGTAAATTATAATTACTTTGTTTTGCAAACTCACTTTCTTCAATTTGCAGCTTTTTGTACTGTTAACTTGTCAAGTAGCCCCTGGCTTTATCCATATTTTACAAATGCCCACCTAATGGGTGGCTAACATACTGCTAGGAGAGTTGATTATGGAATGAGACAGATTAAGAGTTTATCTGGCCATGAATCTCTAAGCTGTTTGGATGCACAGAGAAGTGAGGAAGTGATTGGGGGTCTCATTTTTTACTTCTATTGTTCATCTAAATATCAGGGAAAAAAGAAGAAGAAAAAAATTTTTTTTCTTTTCCTTTTATACTTCTCTTTTACACAACTATATCCTCACTTCTAAGGTGCTTCAGTTAATTTTGTGGTCGTGTAAATTTCATTTGTAATAAGTTATAACTCAAAACAGTTAATTTTGTGGTCATATAAATCTCACTTGCATTCTAGTTAAAGTCTAATTTTTTCATAAATAATTTTTATTTTAATATTATTTTACGGTCAATTTTGCGGTCAATTTTTTCACTTCCACTTTCACATTACAATCCAAATACCAGAAAAAACATAACAATTTCAAATCACACTTCCTAACAACATTCAAACACCGAAAAACTTAATAACCAATTCTCAAGTTTCAAAGAGAATTACTACTACTTCCTCACTTTCTCACTTGCACCCTTAACCAAACAACCTATGAATACGAGGGTTTGTTGCAAAAAATTTTAGCATGGAAGGGAGTAACTTACCATGATTACCCTCTTAATATTTTCAGCATGTCTAATTATATTATAGTTAAAGTCTTTTAATGAAATAATTGTTTTTTTTTTCATTAAGATTAAAATGGACATTTAAAATATTACTGATGATATTTTTATGGTAGTATTGATTTACATGATTAATTAATACCTTACAAATTAACAGATAAAACCAAACCATACCGTATAGCAAGATAAACATCCATAAACAAGCAAGAAAAAATGGATTATTGAAAATGAAAACAAGCAAAAAAAAATGGATTATTGAAAATGAATGTAAAATGACGTAACTTTTATTCAAGTTTGTACTTGTACGCTCAATCATTTGGGGATGCGCAGGCAATAAATGTTTTTCGTTTCATAGTTGAGTTGAATGGCGTGTGGTGAACTCACGTTCTGTCTTAAACATTTTCACCGTTGTGTTCAGGTAAAAGGCATCAAACACTGTGAAGCCCATCATTAATGAGAATATTTTTATAAGAATTTGCATGAATTCGACCATATTACCTAGGAAAAGTTGAGTGGGGATGAAAGTGCCCTCGGGGAACCATGTGTCTTAAAGAAAGTAGATCTAAGTTCTCAAAATTAATCACTAAATTGCCAATTAAATATCTTCATATATATATATATATATTTTGCTTTGATGTCAATTCAATATACAGTGCCATGAACACATGAGTACTGTTATTAATGACGTCTAGCTAGTTAGATCTGATACGCAAAATAAACTGGTCCCTGTCGACCATGACACATATGAAACATCTACAAACAGAAATACTTAAGAGTAGGGGAAGAGAATAAGATTTCCACGTTCATTTTCACATTTAACAGTTACGTGTAACATAGCACTATATATCAGTATAGTAAATCTTGGAAACTTACTCAAATAAATTCTCTCAAAAAAGAAAACGGAATGCTCAAATGAATCGGCAACTCATATTATTCAATACAAAATGTAAAGAATAATATTAAAGAAATGATTTAATAGAAATCAAATAGATATTATTATTATTAGTCATCTAATAAACTTTGTTTTCAAAACTATCTTTCAGATTTAATCTCAAAGAGATGAAAAAGACTTGAATTAAATTATGAGACTCAACATGTTCGAATGATTAGAAATAATCTTATTAATTTATATATCAAATAACAAGTTTGGTTGGTATATACACTAATCTTTATCTAGTTGTTCAAGTTGAATCGGAGGTTTGGCAGTCTCAAGACCTGAGTATTAGACCCACATCAGATATGATCTAGGAATCGGATCACCTGAAGCTAATTTGCCTTGGCTGTAGTTTTCTGAAGTTAAAACCCTAAACCGATCTAAAAGTTCAACTAAGTTACATTTGCCCATCATTCCTACTAAAATATGGTTAGGTATTACATCAAAAATTATACCCTAATAGATTGCAGTTTAGAAAAACCCAAAGTGAATAATTTAAACTCCAAAACAGGCAAAAGAAAACAAATAGAACTTTTGATAATTAACTTTATGTGTTATCTGAATAGATCATTGTTTTTAGTATTAAAGCTCTACAGTTAAATGTTTACAAACATATGATTTCAATTTAAAATAAACCAGAGTTTAGCAAATAAACATCGAACCTATGTTTAGAGGCTCCTAGTTTTTATTTGGCAGATAGCTCTACAATATATGTATATCCCTGGGGCCTCGAGGTTGCCAGTCCCCTTTTACTAGTCAATTTGCTCTCTTACTTTTGTTCAATATTTGAGAGAGGAGAGCATGCACGTCTCTTAATTGAATCTATTTTAGAAACCGAAGCATTCAGGTCAAATATTGCCCTATCCTCTTGTTTGTACAACTCAAGACAAAACCCCTACTCTAAACTTAATTATAAACAAAGCTATCGGACTGATCATGAGGATACTTACATATATAGCTCCCTCCTTGATTTAAGGCCTTGCAAAACTTTTCCATGCTTGCATTTCTATAATTATTCAAACTCTCCATGCATAAGGGCAAACAAATCACCCATTTAATAATAAATCTGTTTATTATTAAAAAAAAAAAAAAACAGTTTTTTTTCCTTTGCTTTGTGTAGGAAAATAAGTGGTCCTTAAATCTTGTCTTTGGCCCATTCCCTTTCACCTACTAGCTATAATGAATGATGATCTATTGTTGATGAAAGCCTCTCCCATATGCATGCATTGCCTTTATTTCATGGCCTATATAATTATCATCTTGTTGTCCTTAATCATATTCCATCAAAGTGCATGCACCACTTAAACATCAAAGGCCACAACAAACCCTATATATAAGCTTGTAGGGCCCACTAAGGGGTGTCCGAGAGATGGATGAAAGCATGACAAGATACCAAGTGTACACAATTGTGATATGTCTATTTGCTTTCATACTCATGCAAATGATTCACGTCCCCATCGCCATAAGGTTGGACCCCTCAATTAATATTCATTCATGTATATGTTGCTAACAAGCTATTGACATTGTCACTGTTTGCTTGTCAAGGCTAATAGGTGTCCCAAGGAGTGGCTTATGTATATTGTTGACGGGTCAATTTTATCACATTTTAAAAATTTTACAAACTTAAGCACTATCACTATCAATTAGGGGTGTAAACGGGTCAGGTTCGGGTCAGATCCGTGCCATACCCGAATCCGAACCCGATAAGGAATTCGGGTTCGGACTCGAGTTCGCGTCGGAATCTCTTCTTTCTTATCGGGTTCGGGTCGGATCCGTGCCATATCCGAATCCGAATCCGATAAGGAATTCGGGTTCGGACTCGAGTTTGGGTCGGAATCTCTTCTTTCTTATCAAATTCTGGTCGGATTCAGATTTTAAATAGGTGTATTAAAGTTTCAATGAGAGTTAATTTTAAAGTGTATTTTAATTTTATTAGATGCAAAATGTATTATATATCAAAATTAATTTATAATTTTATTTTATAATAATATGATCAAGTTCTTTTTATAATATTTTTATATTTTATATAAATTTTAAATATAGTGAAATATATGATGATAAGTACCATTTTATAATATTTACTCTCTTTTCGGGTTTGTTATCGTGTTTCGGGTTTGAAATAGTCATACCCGAATCCGACCCAATAAGGATTTCGGATCTAATTTTTAGATCCAAACCCGACCGTTTGTAAAAAATCGGATTGAGTTTTTGAGTTTTCGGGTACCATTTACATTCCTACTATCAATCACAGGTCATTGTTGATGAGCACAAGCGTGGAGCTTGCTAGCCTTGCAAACATAAATAATACATCAAGTATGAACAGATAATCAAGAAAGAAGCACAAGGAAGCAAGTTTGTAAAGTAAATATATATGAAGATCAACAACGTGACAAACTTAAAGTATCATCTCCACATGACAAGGGCTCCAAATTAGTTAGTATGTTGGCATCTTTGGAATTTGGGCCTCAACATGAGATAATTGAATTCATGTGAATGCATCTTATACTTTGTTAATCATTGTCAATTAATATCTCTCTATTGATTGTTGCTCCTGTCTAATTTCAAGAGACAATTTAAGATTACACGCTAAACAAACATGATGCTGAGATCATGTTGAGATGATGGAATAGAGTTGACATTTACACAAAATTATTCATGGGATACCTATTTTAAGAAAAAAGAATGATGATTGCAATGCTCCCTCAGCCTAAACATTCTATCTAACATATAGTATTCAACATATTATGTGTTAGGTGTGACAATAGTGAACGATAAACATTCAACAAACAAATTTGTTATTGTATTAACTTGTAGATAAACAAGATTAAATGCAGGAAAAGCAACTCAATTATTGTTAGGTGGCCACAGAGAGCATCTACTTGCGGCGGGCTAGTCAAATTGGAAAACGGAAATGTTTATTTTCATTGAGAAATTAGAGAGTTGAGATAAACAATTTTCAATGAAAGTCTATGTTAAATAGCAAAACAGGAACTATATTGATTAAAAAGTCTCTATCTATACCAGTAAGTTTTAGTTTCATCAATGTTTGCTAAAATAATAACATGCTGTTTTCATTTTAAAACTTTGTAGGTGCTCAATATTTACTTCTATTGAGACATTACACTTTTTTCTTGTTCTATACTAAGAAACTTGCACTATCTTTTTAGATTTGTGCCTTGCTAAGTGTAACTTTTTAATAATAGGTTTATCCCTCTTCTAATTTATTTTTCCTGTAAGAAAATAGCTTTAGCTATAGGGATCTATTATCCAAAATTTTATCTTTCATTTTGGTTATTACAATGTTTGGTAAAGACTAAGTTTTCCAGCAATACATTGATTAATTACCTAATTCAAGTTTTATACGAATGTCAACATAATATGAAAAGTCACGCATTTCAAAATACGGCTTAAACCAGTTGTTTTCTCGTCTAACTTGCATTGTTAATAAAACACCAACAGACGATCTCTTTTTAACATTATTTCCCTTTAAAAGAATTTGCTTAGTAAGCTCTAACTTCAAGTATGCTTAGAAAGATTAGAAATATCATAATTATAGTTTAAAATGTAAATAGTTGCGTATCAATACATAACTAGGTTCTGAAAATAAAATAGAAAAATTATCTTAGGATATCAAATAGAGAAAAATCTGAATATCACATGTCAATCCATATCATTAGGGTCTAAATCACTTCAAGGTAATTAATTCAATTACTGCTTTTGAATGAAACAAACACTCTTAGTGTGAACGAGGAAATAATAAAAAATACAATGAAACTGTGCGTGGAGTGGGACTGCTTCAAGCCTTTCCACGTTACTCCAGTGACATCAAACAATCTCTTTGATGAAAAAGATCGATAATACATTTTAGTGCTTTTAAACTCTTGTTTTATATTTTGACATATTTTAGTAATAATATACAAGAAATATTGAATTAACTGAGACAATTCTTGGAGGTCTACTGTAAGGGTAAGGACAAGTACAACAAGAATGCGTGAAATGGCTAACTAAACTCATAAAATTAGGAAGGCTTTTATAGTAATCAGATTCTCAATAACTTACCCATTATTGGATACTGAAATGCTTAGAATAGAATCAAAGCAATCAACCTAAGAAAGGTAGAAGGAGAAAAGAGAAGAAGCCTACATGTTAGTTCTTGGTGCATGTACATGATGATTTATATTACTATGACGTTGCCTGAATAAATAAATATGTTTGATATTCTAATATAACACAATAGCCATTATTTTCCTTCTCTACTTGGACCCTTCCTCTCCTCTTTGGATAATTACACTTCTCTCTAGTAAGCGACACATCAAGCTTATTTGCATATAGCTCCCATGAATAGTGGAACTAAGTGCTCTCTTGTTAAAGTAACAAAAGAAAGTAACAAATCTTTTGGAATATCACTACCTTCTAAAAACTTCTAAATTTTTTTAGGGAAGGAAGAGGGGACAAAATCTCATCATGGTGTAAGATGGATTTCTGTCATGAAAGATGAAACTAGT